>JAJJWW010005588.1:0-54490 GCA_023531295.1 Papaver armeniacum | reverse complement strand
GCATTGGAGAATTGCTTGGTGCTAGTGTCGCAGTTAAGAGCTGAGCCATGTTGAGCATATGAAGGGTTATTGCTTGACTATGTGCAGCTGGCTCTGTGGGCAGCTTATGTGGCAGATGGCTTGTGTTGCAAGAGCTGGAGAATTACAAGATTATGGAGCTGAGAAGTCTGGCGAGTGTGCTGTTGGTTGTTGTGTGATTGGCTAGATAATGGTAATGGGTTGTTGCTGGTAATTGGCACAGCGGAGAGTGGTCTTTGCACTATGATGGTGCAACACAAAGACAAGTCAAACCTTGTAAAACGCCTTGGCCAGAATTAGACCAAGTCAGCTGAGTTAGCACTGACTCAGATCTGACTGAGTTGATTAGAATCTTGAGTCCCTGACTCATGCCTGACTCGGTCCTTGACCGAGTTGACCCAGTTGACTGGTGACCGGGTGGACTTTGCCGGTCACCTGAGATACTTTCTGGGGCCGGAATCCGGCCATAATTCCAGCTTTCCGGCGGACCAATATGTGCAGAATTTTGTGAGAATATTCTAGACTCATGGGTGTGAAGACTTGGACTTGGAATTGGATGGAGAATTTGGCTCAAATTTGGAAAGAGAAGATGGAAGATTTGAGAAAGACTTGAATTTGTATTATGGAATGAGGATTCTATTCCTTGAAAGATTTGGAGAACATTGAAGCCTATAAGTAGAGAAGTTCTCTACACATCTTTTTACACACCTCTCTACACACACAACACTTGTGTTTTTGCTTGCTTTTCAAAATTCTTCTTTTAATTATTTGTGTGAACTTGAAAAAATTCTCCATTTAATTATTTGTGTGAATTTCAAAAACATGAGTAGCTAATTTTCTTATTGATTGAGGATGAATTCCTAGTTCTTAATATATGATTTGAGTTTTGTTTCAATTCTATCTTGAAGTTTTTCACATGATTATCGTTTGTTTTTACTAATAGGAATGTTTATACATTCATGGTTGATTGATAGGTTGTTTAGAGCGCACGCTAAATTGATTTGTTAATTTGATCTAAAGCTAGTGAAAGTTAGGAGATAAGTAATCGTTTCTTGACTCTTTACATAAGTAGCAAACACGAGACCTTGCGGAGGGATTCCGTGGAGCAATTGTGTGTGAAAACAACGTTAGCAAGTAGACCTTGATCTAAGAGTCTAACTACTAATATCAACCTAATAAGTTCATAAATCTTAATGCGTTTATTTAAATTACATCTTGAGTGATCTACTACTAGGTGGTTTGGTAAATAGAATCGGTCGTCGAGAACTTCCGTATCCCGTGATACAAGGGATTTAGGGGTTTAGCACTGATCTAGCCGCTTTACCTACGGTTGGTGATAATCAGACTAATAACATGTGGATGAAAAACATAACTTGAATCATTGTTTTGCAACGAAGAAGGATTCCTTGGTCTTGTCTCTCTTATTGATTTCAACTTTAACTTTGAATTGCTTTGTTTATTTTCTTTTGCTTTATACATCCCCCCTTTTTGTGACAATTTTACAACTAAAAATCTCTTGCTCCTCGTGGGAACGAACTTAACTACCACCATATTACTTGTTAATTGAGTAGAAAAATATTCACTAATTTGTTGTGGTTACGACACGCATCAAAACACTGACGTCCTGTTGCTACAAAACATCCTAATGTTGGTCCCACTGTTACTGAACTTCCTAATATTGGTAGCAAGTATTCTGTTAATCGTAATATGACTAATACAAGCACTAAGCGTCCTGTTACCAGCATCGAGCGCCCTGTTGAAACCGCCCAGTCAGATCCACCAACTTTGGAAAGCCTAGATACAAATCAGGAACAACTTTATGAAGCTTAGAAGAATATGGGAGAGACTCAAATCGCAATATTAGATAGTTTGAAAACTCTGATTGAGAAGTCAGCGATTCTCGATTCTTCGCGAGGCCAGTTTCGTCCTTACCAGCGCAGAGAACCTGAGTCTTTCAGAAATAATGACAGTGGAAGCCCGTGTACACCAATCCCTATTCGTGACCACGTCAATTACCATACTAGTGATACTCGTGAGCTCCAGAAAGACAAACAATCGCCTGAATATTTGACCCTGACAGATCTGGAGAGGTTGCTGAATGCTCGAGAAAGAGACAGAGAGAATGCTAATCTGCTACATAGTCATCATCCTCCTTACCCAGCCGAAATACAACGTATCCCTCTTCCAAGGGGATATACGTCTCCGTCGTTTACACTATACAATGGAGTTAGAATGCTCGTGAGCATGTGTCTCGATTTCTTGAAGCACTGGGAGAACACGAGATAAATCATGTCGTACAGATAAAAGAATTTTCTAAGTCTCTAACTGGAAGAGCTTATACGTGGTACAACAATTTAGCACTTGACAGTGTGGCTAACTGGAATCAGATGGTGGACATCTTTAACAAGAAGTATTTTTTCGTCTCTGAACATAATACCTTGTCTGATCTGGGAAGAATGGTTCAGAAAGCTAATGAGCATCCCAATGATTTTGTATTAATATTTAGATCTCAGGCTTTGGATTGCCATGACCCGAATGCAACAGAATCACATCTCGTCGAAGCATGCATCAAAAACTTGCTTCATGTATATCGAGCCCTCCTCGAGAATATCGGTTTGCAGACCTTTTCGAAACTCCGTGATGTTGCAAATCGATCTGCTTCGTCAGCACTCGCATTACTAGAAAAACCAAGGATGACAAAAGCGGAAGATGAACATCAAGTCGCTCCCAGGAGGGGAAAACGTTCGTCCGAAAAACGTTTCGATTTGCATCACTCAGCTATTGTCGCTAATATAAGTAAGATGAAGGGACAAAACCAGGACGCCAGTCCTTCGAAACGCCCAGCTTATGATCACAACAACGTCAAGGGCCCTCCAGATTTTCTATGCAAGTATGAGGAAGTGCTAGAGTTGTTGGATGCGTGGATCGGATGAAACAATCAAACTTCCCTCTATACGAAGAGATCCAACGGTTGAAGCTATATCCAATCCGAAGTATTGTCACTTTCATAGGTTCGTGATAAGTGCATAATTCATATGATTTTAGTGTCCATTCCATACTTGTTTTAGCTATTATTCTTGGATGTATTCGTATTATTACTATTGTTTTCTCTTATTTGCCTCTAATAGGTGAATCATCCAAAAAGGAGTTACAAAGTTCTGAAAAGATCTAGGAAGAGAAGTATTCCAAGTATCCAAGAGCCAAAGTCCAAGAGAAGTGGAAGAAAAGCGACGAAAAGAAGCAAAACGCTCAAAATCAAGAGAAGGGCCAAAGACCGATCTTAACTCATTCAAATTAAGTATTTCTGATCACCATATTGAAGATAATTTAAAGATAAAAATAATGCAAAAAGAATGAGGTCATTCCGAGTTCGGATGAAGAAGTTGTGGCCAAAACAGTTTTTATTGAATACCGAAGAAAGTGAAGTCCGCGAACTAGGTTCGCATACCGGGTTCGCAGACTTAATTCCGAAAATTTCTGCTGGATTTTAAAGTTCGCGGACTGGGTTCGCGAACTTAGCAAGTAGGAAATGTGTATTAATACCTTGGAAGGCCTAAGGGCACGTTTGGATTCGTTATTTCATATTTTCGGGTCGGGTTCTTGAACCGAACTAAATACTTGATGGCCAAGCAATGTAAACCTATAAAAATAGGTATTAGGCCTTTCACATGGAAAAATCTCATATATTATACTTTTGTTCTTCATTAATATTTTAGGGTTTACTCCTAAAGGGGTAAACCGGGTAATTGTGTAATCATGAGTAGCTAAATCCTTTGTTGATTAAGGATGAATTCAATGTTCTAAGCGTGAAGCTTTATTAATAATACAAATCTATTGAGAGTTTTTATCATCATCGTTTGTCTTTACCATATCTAGGGTTTATGAGTGATTCTTAGATTGATTTGGGATGCATACTAGATTAGTCTATTGATTGTTCTATCGCTAGTAGAAGTTATGAGATAAGTAATCGTCGATTAACTCTCTACACAAGTAGAAATCGCTAAATCTTACAGAGGTATTCTGTGGAGTAATCGTGTGTGAAGACAACACCAGCAAGTAAACCTTGATCTAAGAGTTTAACTACTGGGATTAACCTAAATTCACAAAGCTTAAGGCGTTCGATTGGATTACACCTTGAGTGATCTACTACTTGGTGGTTCGTTGAATATAATCTGGTAGTCGAGAACTTCCATATCCAGTGATTAAAGGAGTTTGGGGGATAACACTGATTTAGCTGTTATTCTAAGGTTGGTGATGAATGGTTTTTACGAACGATAGAAAAGTATATTAATCCAGCTATCGCTTGGTAACGGCGAAGGATTCCTTAATCATCTCTTTCTTTATTATTGTCTGTATATTTATCTTACAACCAAAACCCCCTTTTGTTATTTACTTTATTTTGCTGATCAAATAACCTATCAATTACACAGCTCTCTGTGGGAACGATCCTTACTTCCATTATATTACCAGTTAATTGTGTGGAAATAAGATTATTAATTTGTTGAGCCTACGACACCCATCAGTTCGTCGGTCATCCAACCAGAGAGTGCAAATCCTTGAAATGGATTTTCAAAGAAAAGATTGAGGCCGGAGAGCTTATACTGGATGACAGAGAGGGCGTGCATAAGAATCCTCTACCTCAACACCAAATTATAAGTATCTCCGCTGATGAGAAACCAACTCCTCCATTTCTCCAAGAAACAAAGAAAGGAATTTTCGATACTGTGAGTCGTATTTCACTGGGGACTCTTGCTTCACCGCCCGAAGATGTTCAAGTTTCATTTGCAATGACAGCTGCTGTACAAGACATTACTTTAATGGCCAAGGAAATGATGATGGAGGAAGGCATAACCGTGCTCTATATGTCCCAACATTTCTTAGAAGAAAAAAATTTAAACGTGCTCTGGTAGACACTGGATCCTCGGTTAATACCATCCCTTTACAAATATTACAGGACGCTGGAATCCCTTGGAATCTGATTGATCCTCGCTCAACCGTGATTAGTGACTTTGATGGGAATACTAGTAATACCTACGGGCATGTTGTACTCGGTCTCCAAGTTGGGCCGATCCAAGCCAAGGTGAAATTTTATGTTATCGATAAAACTCCAGGTTACCACATGATTCTGGGACGTCCATGGCTTCATGACAACCAGGTGATACCCTCGACCTATGATCAGTGCATAAAGGCAGTTCATGAAGGGAAAATTATTCAGATTGCGGCATCGCCTCCGCCTTATGTTCTGTCTAGTGAGATGATTATCCCTAGTATGATCCCAGACCCTCATAGTCGAATTTACAACACTCCTCTCCCTACATGGGCATCTATTCAAGAAAATGATCGTCTTCCATCCCCGACGCCTCTTAAGGAAGTTTTTAAGAATCAGAAGAAGATGGTTTAGTTCAAGAGGATCAACGCTCTAGTTACTGGAACTCTGAGTCATTCAAGTCACAAGAAGGGAAGTTTTACGCAGGAATATGATCCTAAGGGAAGGATTCTTTACTTGCTTCGTTACTAAACACAGCCGGATATATGGTGAGTCATTCTTTTGGGAATAGTCAAGCAGGATCTTCAACTCGGAAGATGAGATTTATTAAACTCCATAGATGAAACGTCCCGACTGGGGACTGAACGGAATTTTGGCTCGGGAAACAAGCCTACGAACTATCTAGTAGGACGTGTTTTGTTAGGTATTTTGTTTCAGTATCTAGTTTAGTGGTTGGTTAGATTTCCTTTCGATATGTATTTCGTTCTTTCAATCAATAAATTGTGTGCCAAACTATGTGTACTCGAATCTTTTAGAAAATCTTATATCCAAAATTCAAAACCTAAAGAAATAACAATAAGGAATCCAAACCACTACTAGAAAACTTGTCTCTCAAATCACTCAATAAAAAAAAAAAAACTAGCCAACCTAAAAAAAACCGTCCAAAACAAGCCTTTCTCCTCGGGAAAAGATTTCCTTCTTCTTGTTCAATTCCTGCACTTTGATTTCTGCATCTCGGGTCATTTTCTTTGCACGCTCCACCTTCTCGGCTACCAGTTTCTCCTCAAGGGTGAGAGCATCTCTTGAAAAGCGAGGGCCAGAGTGCAACAACTTTTCAAATTCGGCTTGGATATTGTTGAGCCATTCTCGAAGCCATTTCACGTTGAAGCGAAGATTTTCACAAGTGATCACGAGCTTTTCAAGATCTATGAAGTAACCCGAAGGGATGTTGTTCAGAGTCAAGTCTCGTATGGCATCAAGGATCTCCAACAAGTCGTTAACTATTTCAATCATAGGATGAACAACATAAGTTATTATCCCCATTGTAGCAATATGGCCATTTCTTTGCCAAATCGACCGGTACAGTTCGGCATATTTGGTAGCAACACCAAATCCCCCTACGATTATTTTATTTGAATCCTGAATTGCACTAGGACCGACAAAATCAAGACCTGCAGTAGGATATTCAACAATATTCGATTGATGTGCTTCGTATCTTCGGGTTTCTTCAACGCGAGAATTACTGAAAGCTGGGGACTGATGGATAACTGAAGCATCGTCAAGAGAGGATATTTCTATTGTATTTCCAGTAAGTACATCCTGAGTCGTTCCCACGTCATGAGTCTACAAAAACAAGATGGAATCAAACGAAGGTATACCGAGATATGAAAGTGTAAGAGGCAAATTAAAGGTTTGGCGACTGAATTTGTTTCACAGGTGGGATTAGGGTTCACAGAGACTAAAGCCATGTCTTATACTAATAAGTAAAGTTAATGAAGTCATAATACCCCAGGAGTCATACTCAATACGTCAGAACATGCAAAGGCCCAAGGAATACAGGAATCCTCTTACAATTAGGATAGCTAAGCACTGTCGTGGGAAAATGATGCGTGTCGTAACCACAAAAAATTAAGCGAGATATTTCCCACTAATTAAATAAATAATATAGCGGTAGTAAGAGATCGTTCCCACAGATAGCTGTGTAATTGACAGGTTATTTGATTCGGCAAAATAAAGTAAAATACAAAGGGGGGTTGATTGTAAGATAGATAAAAAGACAATAATAAAGAAAAGAGATGATCAAGGAGTCCTTCGCCGTTACCAAACGTTGACTCAATAGTATACTTATCTATCTTCGTTAGAATCATTCATCACCAACCGTAGGAAAGCATGTACGCTTATCTATCCCCAAAACTCCTTGTATCACCGGATAATAGGTATGCTTAGCCACCGGATTCTATCCAACTGAGCCGCCTTGAGGTACGCTTACAAGGTGTAACTCAACCGAACGCTTTAGGCTTTGTGAACTTAGGTTTGATCCCAACAGTTAAACTCAGTACGCTCGGTTCACTTACTGGTGTTATCTTCACACATGATTGTTTCACAGAATCCCTCCGCAAGGTCTCACGTTTTCTACTTGTGTAGGAGATGCACGACAATTACGGATCGCTCCAAATCTCTACTAGCAATAAAATGATCAATAGAATAATCCAATTGTACACTTGAACAATCTCGAAATCAATCATAAACCTCTAATTACAGAAAAGACAATCGATGATGATTAAAACTTCAAACAAACTTGTATTAACAAATCAGACTTCACGTCTAGAATATTGAATTCATCATTAATCAACAAAAGGTTTAGCTACTCATAATTACAAAAGAGTGGGTTCCCCCTAAAGGGGTAAACCCTAGGTTTTGATGTAAGAGATGTATTATGAGAGGTAGAATTGTGTCTCCCCAAGACATGGTATCCCTTATTAAGGCTCTGAATGTCTTCTTATATAGAACTCTCAAAGTTACGCTTTAGAATCCTTACGGGACCATGCTTCCTTGAGTTAGAAGTCAATTTCGCGTCCAAATATGTCCCAGAAAGTTGTCAGGTTCGGCTCATAACATTCCGACCTTTCCCCGACGAACCTGACAAGTGAAAATTACTCCAGGCGAGTGTTAGGTTCGGCTCACTTGATTTTATTGCTTTTGAGACGAACATCCTCTTGTATACTCTTCGAAAATATTGATTTTTAAGCTCCATGTTCGGCTGACTCGAGCTGATGAAGTTATCAGCCGAACCTCTCTCTGTAACTTCAAATTTCAATCTTGTTTTGCCTATAACTTCTTCGTCCGAACTCAGAATGAACTCATTCAATATGCGTTTCTTTCGTATTCTCGTTCTCTTCAAGATGATGTTAAGAACTCCTAGATTTGAATGAGTTGAATTTGGACTTTGGCCTTCCTTCATTGATAGACTCCGCTTCCTTGTTCATTTAAGCACTTTATAGCTCCTTTTTGATGATTCACCTGATATGACACATAAACTAGAAAATAATCATAATAACAAGTAATATGCAAGAATTATAGCTAAAACAAGTATGGAATTGACATTCTAAACATGTAAATTAAGCACCTATCAAATTCCCCCACACTTAGCTTTTGCTAGTCCTCGAGCAAACTACCTAACATAAAATACAAAAACTCCATGTCGTCGAGGATACGGATGCACTTAGCATGTGCAACAAACCTTTAAACCCCTAGGTGTACCTAGTGGACGAGTTATAGTCTCGTGAGGGCTTACGAGAGGTATACCCACAAAACCTGCTCCAACTTCAAAGCGTTCCAGCTTCCTAAGCATCCAAAGAGCTATGAGGACATAGAGTTTTTGCGTGCTAGTAATAAGAAGTTAGAAATACCAAAGAACATATTCTCATTCTTAAATGTTGAGTGAGAAATAACCACACCATAATGACAGAACGCGTGTTTGAGAGCGATCAATAAGCATTTCGCCTCGACTTCTGCCTCACTTAAAAGGATTTTATGATAATTGCACTCAATAAGAAGGCTTTTTTATGGGTCTCACATGTGTGCAGGTAGGAATGAAGAGAGAAATCCTACACACGTTGAATGGTGGGAAGGAAACCTTCCGAATAATTTCTGGAGACTCCACAAAATCGTGGAAAATAAAAGACTTTTCTAATGATCTCTAAGAAAGGAAATCAACCATTATTATCGAGGATGAGAGTACTTACCACCTTCACATCCGATTGCAATGATGAAAGCACCACTCTCACAGCATCCAATAGAAACGTAGTCTTCAGCTCGTCTTCTTCATCTTCTTGGTCTTCGTCTTAGGTCTTCAACTATTGATGATAAACTCTTGAACTTCATAAAACTTTGACAATTGTAACTCTTTTCCTTTATTCCTTGTTGCTTGAAACTTCCTTACAGATTTTTCTTCCTTGCCCACGGCCTTATTAAATAAATAAAAACAATATAACAAAATTTTCTTGTCTCATTTTCTCATATTTGTTTTTCGTTTTTTTTTTTATTGTTTAGTGAGACAAGAAAAATAATACAAAAAATAACAATGGAAATAGCCATGGGTGAGGTACTTTACCGCTTGATTCTTCACAACTTGTATGGTCTTCGATATCAAATAAACTCCAATAATTCTCATCTTTTGATTTTCTTCGCTCTTGTACTACTTGATCTTCCACTTTGATATAGAATTTCTCTCCTTGTATTGTAAGTCTTCAACATGTATTTAAAAATCTGCTCATTGTATGTTGCTTTACTCGGATATGAAATTTGTTCTTTTTCTCGTTCCGTTGCTTGTAAACCTTGAACGTCTTCAACTTTCCTTGTAGATTTTAATGTCGCTCCTTGTTGATGATGATGATGTTTTTATGGATCTGTTGTTGGCGAGAGAGAGAATGATGCTAACTGCAAATCAAATTACAAGAAGGTGGTTTTCATCTATAGACATCACCCTCATGATTGACAAAATTAGCACTCAAGATATCAAAAAGTAGTGCTTCTATTGGTGGGAGGTTGGGTAGCTCATCATTCTACCCGGAATTAACGTACGGTGACACACACTCAAAAGAAATCTCTTTAGTCAGCTACAAAGAAATCTGTTCTGGTGCCTCAGTTGATATGAAAAATAGGTAATCTCCACTAATGATTGATCAACAACTATAATAATGCATTTCCCTCTGCTCCTAATTTGCATCACCGGCATGATTAAATCTATTATTTAATACTCTAACAAGCAAGAAATCCGAACGTAGTTCCCTAACACTTCCAAATTCAGTTGTGTCGGTCAGAATTCTCTATGTAAACATACCTAGAAGTATGCTAGTGACTCTAAAATCTCTATAATTTGGAGGTTTTATGCAAAATTTTTAAAAATTCTATATGCGAAATATCCAAACACTCCCCCAAACTTAAACTCTACATTGTCCTCAACGTAATTGACTCGTCCTAAGTAAAGTCAAGGTGGAAAATCCTAATATGATATGCAAAAGAAGAAAACTAAAAACAAAAAGGATAGAAAATACAAAACCTATGGGTTGCCTCCCATGCAGCGCTTAGTTTAACGTCCTCAGCCTGACCCTATGGTTATCGTCCATACACCAACAATCTGAAAATCTGGTAGTCCGCCCAGAAAATAATCTGCAATTCTAGTAACAACTTCACACAATGATTAGCATAACATATGGATAATGAAATTGTTATAGCTTGAAAGTTTCCCCCCACACTTAGTCCTTTCTACACTCAGAAGTGGATAGAGAACATAAAATTCGGGAACTTCTTTAGGTTCCTCAGCTTGGTGAACCTGCACAATGCTAGAATCAAACACATCAAGTGGTTTATACTTAGAAGTAAAATAATCCTTAAGAATTTTAGAAGCACAAATACTCAATTCTAAGTAATGTGGATCAAAAGATTTAGAAATATGCAAAGTATTAGACAAACCATCCACAATCTCTTGTATTACGGGATCCTCATCATTCTTAAAGAATTTCAATGAATTATTTACCTCATTTGTATCGTGGTCCTCTATCAAACTATTTAGCCATTCTTCGTCAGTTTCTGCTTCAATCAAAATCTCAGCATCATTATTATCCTTGGCCAGCTCAATTGGGTCTTCCACAACTTCAACCAATTTGGTTTCATTCTCAATCTCTATCTCTTCAATAACCTCGTCATCAGAATCCTCTTCAAGAAAGTCTAGTTCATTGGTGCAAATCATAAAATCATTGTTTGAGTACGTTACACCATTTATAACAATGGTTATGTCATATTCATCCTCCTACTTTTGAATAGGCGAGTGATCGTTATAATGATCCGGAGTTGAAATAACGTTACCATTATTGCAAGGTCTTTCCAAAGGTTGTTCGTCTTCATCTGAGTCTTCATCAACCTCATAATCTTCAATATCCGTTACCATTAAGGCTCTGGATGTCTTCTTATATAGAACTCTCAAAGTTAGGCTTTAGAATGCTTCCGGGACCGTGCTTCCTTGAGTTAGAAGTCAATTTCGCGTCCAAATATGTCCCAGAAAGTTGTCAGGTTCGGCTCATAACATTCCGACCTTTCCCCGACGAACCTGACAAGTGAAAATTACTCCAGGCGAGTGTTAGGTTCGGATCACTTGATTATATTTCTTTTGAGCCGAACATCCTCCTGTATACTCTTCGAAAATATTGATTTTTAAGCTCCGGGTTTGGCTTACTCGAGCTGATGAAGTTATCAGCCGAACCTCTCTCTGTAACTTCAAATTTCAATCTTGTTTTGCCTATAACTTCTTCGTCCGAACTCAGAATGACCTCATTCATTTTGCGTTCTTTTCGTATTCTCGTTCTCTTCAAGATGATGTTAAGAAATCCTAGATTTTAATGAGTTGAATTTGGACTTTGGCCTTCCTTCATTGATAGACTCTGCTTCCTTGTTCATTTAAGCACTTTATAGCTCCTTTTTGGATGATTCACCTGATATGACACATAAACTAGAAAATAATCATAATAACAAGTAATATGATAAAACAAGTATGGAATTGACATTCTAAACATGTAAATTAAGCACCTATCAGAAAATACGCTAACTGACGAAAATTCGTAGGGAATTTCGGGGTACTATCTTGAGCAAATATGTTTCTCTATGTCTCTACTAAAACAAAAGGGCGCC
Organism: Papaver armeniacum; assembly: GCA_023531295.1. Classification (NCBI taxonomy): domain Eukaryota; kingdom Viridiplantae; phylum Streptophyta; class Magnoliopsida; order Ranunculales; family Papaveraceae; genus Papaver; species Papaver armeniacum. The sequence goes on along the minus strand of JAJJWW010005588.1, from coordinate 42,519 downwards.
TCAAACGGACAAACGAGCTAGGAGATGTGGTCCCAACACCGAAGTAAGTGCAATCTGAAACACTCATGAATTCTATACGGGATTCCTGATGACAAAAGTACGTGACTAGTTGACTGACCTAAACAACTCGGAATTAGGTCATTCTTTTTGTGTTGGATATATAATTTTTTTCTCATTTCAAATTAGGGTCGGGAGCTCGAATCCGACATCGTATGAAGATTCTACAGTCCATTCTATGAAAGTCTATTGGATCTGAAAATTTCTGACAAGTACTCAAATAAAGGGATATTCCTAGGGTATGACCACCTTTGTACCAATCATGAATGAGAACACTTGTATGAGTAAAAGGAGACCGATTCTTACCGGTGGCATTCCTAAAGAAGGAGAAGAATGGTTTTTCGTCACGATAGGTTCAAGACGATCTATGTCAGCTTCCATGTCGTCCACCTGGGAATTAGTTTCTCTTCAAGCACGAACGGAACGTCCAGTTGTTGATGGGTGAAAACTACTCCTGCAGAATTTGGTAATTTGGGGTGTGGATGAGGAATGAATCTAAACCTTCAACAAATGCACTGCGCGGTGAGTGCTTGTAGATTCGAGAGATCAATCTGTGCAAGTCCGGCCTAAACCAAGAAATGGCCGTTCCAGACTTGTTTCGGTCACAAAGTGAAGGAGATGGGGTTGATCTTAGGGAGGGAAGCGAAGAAGGTGTTGAGATTGTGAAGGTGTTGGCTTGCTTATGACTTGTAACAGAAAGATGAGCAAGCTTACGGTTGATGCAAGCAGGCTCTGGGTGTTTGAATACGGTTTTTGTATTAACACTTGGTTTCTGTCGACTGAACTTGTGTTGTTCTGTCCTTTCCTATTTTTTCCTTGTTGTTGGAAATAGGGCGGAGAACCTATTTATACAAGTCATTGAGCCTCATTCACGTTTCTCGTGGGAAGTGGAGGTAGTGGAATGATGGAGTAGTGGAGTTGTGTGTCGGTGATACACGACCGGTCTTGCCCACTTCTCATGTTCATCTCTAACCGCCCATGACTTCCTAACACGTTCTTGTGATGGCGCGTTACCGCCGCACGCTGTAAACCGCCAGACCAATACCCCGAGTATGTATCCCCCGGTTTGTGACATGATTGATATCTGGAATGTGGATCGTGGATCCACGAAAGATAGCATGTAATCTTTGAATTGAATAACTGCGTTATTCGGAAAGTCGATACTTGTGAAGTATCGTGTGTATTTTATGCGAGTCTTGCATTGTGGTGTGGTAAAGTGATGGGTAATGACTCCTCACTAACCAAATAACTCCCGACCGGGGTTATATAACCAAGTCTGGTGAAGTTGGACGGATGAGATGATGTTTGAGACACTCATCTGCGGACCGTTAATGAATACTAGGGTTTTTGAAGAGGTGTGCAAGCATCACTCTTGACTTGGTCGAAACCAAGCATGGGAAGGATTTTGGAGAGGACCGACCATACATGCGTGTTGACGGCATGATGGTGTAGGCGCCATATTCCGTTCCCTCATGAAAGCGCGATCTGGCCACTCAATTTGACCGGCAAAGAGGAGTGGTCGAGATCGATTTTGCGATAAGAGTTTGATACCGCAAGAAGTCGCGCGCCATACTCTTTTTTGGGCGCGTTTTCCAAGATGACCTAGCTTGGTCGGTCTTGGCCGGTTGGTTTGGCGTGAAGATGGTAGGCTGATGTTCACGCCCATGTCTCACCGTCCCATGAAAACGTGATCTAAGCCACCCAATTCGTCCGGTGAAGTTGAGTGGTCGAGATCGATTTGCAATTTGGGAAGTGTATCCACGCATGTTTGAGCGGGCGTTTTGGATTGGCCGGGCGTGATATGCCTTGGCCGACCGCATGAAGAGGTAGATGGGCCCACGGTGGTCATCTTTGGTATGACCCGGACCTGCTTAATCTAATCTGTGACCCTCCATTCGTGCCGGGAGAAGATGGACGCGCGTGATGGCTTGAACCTAATTTTGGCTTTCAAAGCCGCGCGACCATGCTATTTCAGGCGGACGAATGTGTTGTAACCAACCATGGTTGGTTTTGACCGATTGGTCAAGTGTGTAGGCGGTCACATGGTGATTGTGTCGACATGCTCCGGGCCCTTTGAGTCTGCATCTACACCCTCCATCTATACTGCGAAGATGGATGGTTGAGACCGTTTTGCGGCACATGTAATATGCCGCAAACCCTAATTTAGGGTTTTCCGCCCATAATGCTTGGTATGGACGGTTTCTTGGCAAGCAAAGGCCAATGGTCGACCATGCGGGGTCGGCCGTGTGTATTCCATACCGCTGGGGGTGATGGAATTGATCTGTGGTCATCAATCATGCTTGTGGAGTTGGATGATGCGATCGAATCATATCACGGCAAGCTAAGGCCGTGTGTATTCCATACCATGCTTGGGGGTGATGGAATTGATCTGTGGTCATCCAATCATGCTTGTGGAGTTGGATGACTGCGATCGAATCATATCAGGTATTCCATACCGCTAATGGCCGATCTGTCATTCCATATGGCTGCGATCGTGGGGGTGATGCTCATCCAATCATGCTTGTGGAGTTGGATAACATCGAATCATATCCGAGAGATCAAGTCCGGATGCTCAATCGGGCTAGTATAACACACCGAGAGGGCTCAATCGGGCTAGTATAACACACCGAGAGGGCTCCTGGCTCGTATAACACACCGAGAATCAGCCCATACGGGTATTTCGTACATGGTTTCATTATAGTGCTTGGAGGTTCGTGTTACTCATGTATGAGTAACACTCGGTCTCATGCCACACTTTGATAATGATTCATTATAGTGCTTGGAGGTTCGTGTTACTCTATAAGAGTAACACTCGGTCATCATGCCACACTGATAATGAGTACGGGAAATACAAGGTTTGAATTAAGTGAGGGAGTATCCAACACTTATAAATGGCTTTATCTTTTACAAGATGTCAGCGCATGATTTTTCTGGTTTTTTACAAACTCAACCTTGAACGAAAATCCACCATCAACATTAAGTCCCATGCCTAGCACACAATGGTTACACTATTGTGTGGTAGGCATGAGATGGTGACAGTTAAAGATAAAACTTATGAGACAATGTTAGATGTTACCCGGGAGAGGCGGGTCATCCTGTCCTTGAGCATGTCACGTTCAAGAGACGTCCGAGAAAAGTGTTCCCCTAGCATGATGTCGGTCTTGCTGCTTGATCGACCTTGCTATGATGCTTCGGTCGAGGGGCTATTGCGCTGCCGTTCAATCGTGGGGATGTGCCTAATCGACCGACCCCATGCGCCTGCTTCGTTCGTGGGGTTCTGCGCTGCTTGATCGAACGTGGGCTTGTTGTGTCTGCTTCGGTTGAAAGTGGGTCTACTGTGTACATGCTTTAAACGTCAGCCATGTGCTTCGGCAAACCTGCTGCTTGTGTGCGCCTATTATACCGGCCTTATGTCGTGATTAACACCGGCCTTTGCGACTTGAGCAATACCTTGACCTTTTAAAATTGACTTAAGCAATACCAGACTTGAGGACTTGTACCGTACTTAAAACTTGTTATCTTAGACTTGAAATCAATACCAGACTTGAATGATGTTTGGACTGGCCATTGTGTGAGTTGTGTCTTGCCGTGTGTGGCGACACTTCTCATATGCTTTCATACAAGTTCTAACTCCTGTCTTTTATTTCATTGCGGTAGAAAGAATCCTGTTTGAGATGTCTTACGGAGATAATCTTTGGTGTCAAGTCAGGAAGTGTTGATAGCTTCAAAGATATCCCGAACGTTGATGATGAGATGTTCACCGCGCCCTTTCAACTATGAAAATATTCGTTCCACCGGATAACCCACCTCATATCGACTTTAGGGTTCTTCATGCTCACTCTGGGTCCTCATGAAGGATGGATGAGACGTACGTTTAAGCAATGAGTACATCAAAGATAACTTAGAGTGCAGATTATTGATGTAGCTTGAGTGTTGAAACGACTCGAGAGGATGTTAAAGTGGTTTCTGGTGCGAACGTTGAGGTAGATCCTGGAGAGAGTGTTGAAGCAGGATTCCGAAGCGAACAGGGGTCCCGGAGAGAGCATTGAGGCGTCTCTTGAATAGACTATTGAAGCAGCTTCTGCGGGAGGGAGAGTTGGAGTGGCTTCCTCTCCAGTTCGATTTACCCTTGCGAATTCCATGATTCTTGACAGACCATCTTTCTCGTGTTGAAGAAGTCCTTGACTGACGGTGAAGGAACTTCATGCCGAGCCTCGGTCCCCAAGCGTGGTTTACATGGTTTGTTCGTAGTGGTTTTTGTCGAGCACTGGTATGGAATATCTCGAACGTTGTTGCATCATTGCGGGAGTCGTACATGTGGCACTGGAGTTGGAGTTGGCGGACACGCAGGATATTGTATCTCGGTGGTTTTCCCCTTGCTGCTTCAGGGAACTGCTTACAGAAGGCTGAAGGTTGTATCGCCTGTTGGTGAGATATATGCCCTTGCGTCACGCTCGTACATCCTTATCGGGTTGTAGCCGCTACATCCATCCATGGAGGAGAACATGCCGTGTCCGCTGGTTGCATCTACTAACATGTTGATGTTCGATAGAGAGAATCGCTTTTGGAGCATTCCATTGGGCGGAGAGGCGGGTGTCGGTCTCTCCGCTAATTACTAACGTGCGACGCCGGTATATTGTCTTCCCCTTCTAATCACGTCTTGCTTCGAAAGTGCGTCCCATTTTGGTGTGAGTATGGGTTGAAGCTTCACCGTATGTCTTTGGTCTGGTTTCCTTCAAGTCCGTCATTGTGGTGGGATGACGCACAATCTTGCATGGGCTAACCTTGGCCGTCCCGAGAGTCTTGAGAGAAATCACATTGGAAGATGCTCTGTGTCGACGAGGGCCCTCCCGAACTCGAACCCTTGATGTGTGCGGTAACATGTAGGGCCCGGTCGTGATCTTTTACGCCATCATGTCGTCTTACGTAAATGTAACATTATTTACGGTGTTTTCGATACGATTAAGACTTACGGACGTGAAGGAGTCGGGTGTACGTCCGAGCTATTTTATTAATTACAGGAAACATCTCGCACGTTGATTCTTTGAGAGGCGCAAGAGTTCACACAAGCTTTCCACTAGAGATGCCGCTTCCTAATCCACTTTGGTCTCTACGGTTCGTAGTAAATCTGTTGACCTGGGAGGATCGTTGTGAGGATCGGTCCCCGTGTAGGAATCTCCATGACAGGACCGTTCATATCGATGTCGCTCATTTGATCGGGTCCACGTAGGTCCGCGTGGGCTGAAATACCTCTTTACGAGTTGCGGCCATATCCGTTTGAGTCTTAGCAAGAACTTCTGCTTCTCCATCAAGTCTGAAATGGTAATGGATGGTGGTCCTCCTCTCGTCCCTCCGGCTCCTCGTCCCCGATGCGGGAGTGAAAGTTGTTGCTCTGGTGACTACTTTGGAGGCGTTACGCTTGAGGAGTTGTCGGGATTTGCGGCTGCTCGACTGCAGTGACGGGAGGTGTTACACTTACTTTGGAACATCTCCTGCTTTCGCTGGCACCGGTGGTAGAAGTGACGGCTGCATAAGGTGTATTGACCACGGTAGCTCCGAAATTATAGGACGGAGCCCCTTACGTATCTTTGTGTTACTCGCCGGGAAGAAGAGGTTGAAAAGTTGCCTAAGGAATTGAAGGCGAAGCGGGTTGTACTTCAAAGGATGAAAGTCTCTCTTGCCCGGAAGGACGAGTTCTTCTTGAAGGACTTTCCTTGAAGGATCGTAGCTACCTACTTGTCCTTTTAGATGCTCTTGTTTTTGAGTGATAGTGAGGATTCCTTTGACTACCGGTTTTGAATTAATAGGTAATTGAATTGGTTCATTTTGAGATAGTTTGGTGAATGATTTTTTTTCGAAAGAGGTTATTTTAAATGAAATTTGCATCTTGGTCATGAATGATTGCACATGTCACATGAAGTTGCAAACGTTGTGTGAAAGGAAAGCATGAATGAAACAGGACATGGTGTTTGATTACTTGAGCCTCTTTCTCCACGTGTGGGATGCTAAGTCCCCGGTGAATTCTAAACTATCTTTCTTGTAAAATTGTTGAGTAGAACTTACTTGCTTTTGAAGCCTCATTTGTATCAAACCGGAGTAGCCTCTCCAAGAAAATACTCCACTAACTTCTCAAAGCTATCCCTCTGAGCCAAGCTTCTCTGAACAATGCGCTTCAAGCGTTGCACTCAGTGGTGGGGTGATGAAGGGACCAGGTGGTAATGACGGTCCTCGGGTCCATTACTTCTTGACCCGAGTGAGTGGGCGCCGTATCGGGGGTAGCTTTATCTCTCCGTTTCGTACCCACGTCTCCAGTAGCTCCAGAATCTTCTTCATTGGGAAGGGGAAATGTAAGTACCTTGTGTCCAGCTTTTCCTGCGTTAGCGGGCGTTGCGATGTCTCCCCGTGGCTTTGATATGGAACAGGAGATGAAGTTGGAAGACTTGCGAGCGCCATCATGTCTGCGGATTGTCTTCCTAAGTAGAGGGATGTAGAAGGTGTCGTAATGTCACTGCTGAGTGACCGGATTGAACGCTCCCATCCTCTATCGTATTCGGGCATTTCTTGATTGATTTCTCCTTCCTCAAGCGTTTCTTGATTGGTTGGAAGGCCGACGCGGATTGGACAGATCTTAGGGCTTCGGCAAGAGCTTTGAGGTATAAATCCTCTGGCAAGGCTCCATAGGCTGCAGGTTCCCCTTCTTTATCTGGCGGACATCGTAGCATTCTGGATAAGTCTCCTCTCTGTGGAGTTGCATCGGGTCTCCATTGTTGACCGGACCATGTTGTTCATCTTCCCTGGGTCTCCTGCGGTTGCGCGCCCTTTTGCTTCTCCACCGGTAAAGATGTGACTCCTGGTTAAAGATTCACATTGCCCAGTGGATGCACTGTCGATGCTTCTTGTAATTGTGCCGCCATATCATTCAAAAGGCGAAATGTCTCGCTCTGCCTTCTGGTGATACCGACTTGATTTGCCAAGACATCCTCCAGCATTCTAGCTATGCTTCCCATGATATCTGAACCACTGCGGATTCCGAGTGAGGATACATCGTGAGATGGCGAAGAATTGAGAATTCGATTCTTGTAACCGAGAGATCAATCTCCCACTGTGGTCGCCAATTGTTGATGGGTGAAAACTACTCCTGCAGAATTTGGTAATTTGGGGTGTGGATGAGGAATGAATCTAAACCTTCAACAAATGCACTGCGCGGTGAGTGCTTGTAGATTCGAGAGATCAATGCATGCAAGTCCGGCCTAAACCAAGAAATGCCGTTCCAGACTTGTTTCGGTCACAAAGTGAAGGAGATGGGGTTGATCTTAGGGAGGGAAGCGAAGAAGGTGTTGAGATTGTGAAGGTGTTGGCTTGCTTATGACTTGTGACAGAAAGATGAGCAAGCTTACGGTTGATGCAAGCGAGGCTCGGGTGTTTGAATACGGTTTTTGTATTAACACTTGGTTTACATGTCGAAACTTGTGTTGTTCTCCGTCCCTCCTATTTTTCCCTTGTTGTTGGAAATAGGGCGGAGAACCTATTTATACAAGTCATTGAGCCTCATTCACGTTTCTCGTGGGAAGTGGAGGTAGTGGAATGATGGAGTAGTGGAGTTGTGTGTCGGTGATACACGACCCGGTCTTGCCCACTTCTCATGTTCATCTCTAACCGCCCATGACTTCCTAACACGTTCTTGTGATGGCGCGTTGCCTGCCTGCCGCACTGTAAACCGCCAGACCAATACCCCGATATGTATCCCCCGGTTTGTGACATGATTGATATCTGGAATGTGGATCGTGGATCCACGAAAGATAGCATGTAATGTTGAATTGAATAACTGCGTTATTCGAAAGTCGATACTTGTGAAGTATCGTGTGTATTTTATGCAGTCTTGCATTGTGGTGTGGTAAAGTGATGGGTAATGACTCCTCACTAACCAAATAACTCGACCGGGGTTGTATAACCAAGCTGGTGAAGTTGGACGGATGAGATGATGTTTGAGACACTCATCTGCGGACCGTTAATGAATATTAGGGTTTTTGAAGAGGTGTGCAAGCATCACTCTTGACTTAGTCGAAACCAAGCATGGGAAGGATTTTGGAGAGGACCGACCATACATGCGTGTTGACGGCATGATGGTGTAGGCGCCTGTATTCCGTTCCCTCATGAAAGCGCGATCTGGGCCACTCAATTTGACCGGCAAAGAGGAGTGGTCGAGATCGATTTTGCGATAAGAGTTTGATACCGCAAGAAGCCGCGCGCCATACTCTTTTCCGGCGCGTTTTCCAAGATGACCTAGCTTGGTCGGTCTTGGCCGGTTGGTTTGGCGTGAAGATGGTAGGCTGATGTTCACGCCCATGTCTCACCGTCCCATGAAAACGTGATCTAAGCCACCCAATTCGTCCGGTGAAGTTGAGTGGTCGAGATCGATTTGCAATTTGGGAAGTGTATCCACGCATGTTTGAGCGGGCGTTTTGGATTGGCCAGGCGTGATATGCCTTGGCCGACCGCATGAAGAGGTAGATGGGCCCACGGTGGTCATCTTTGGTATGACCGGACACGCTAATCTAATCTGTGACCCTCCATTCGTGCGGAGAAGATGGACGCGCGTGATGGCTTGAACCCTAATTTTGGCTTTCAAAGCCGCGCGACCATGCTATTTCAAGGCGGACGAATGTGTTGTAACCAACCATGGTTGGTTTTGACCGATTGGTCAAGTGTGTAGGCGGTCACATGGTGATTGTGTCGACATGCTCAGGGCCCTTTGAGTCTACATCTACACCCTCCATCTATACCTGCGAAGATGGATGGTTGAGACCGTTTTTGCGGCACATGTAATATGCCGCAAACCCTAATTTAGGGTTTTCCGCCCATAATGCTTGGTATGGACGGTTTCTTGGCAAGCAAAGGCCAATGGTCGACCATGCGGGGTCGGCCGTGTGTATTCCATACACCTTGGGGGTGATGGAATTGATCTGTGGTCATCCAATCATGCTTGTGGAGTTGGATGACTGCGATCGAATCATATCTGGCAAGCTAAGGCCGTGTGTATTCCATACCTGCTAAGATCTGCATCCAATCATGCTTGTGGTATTCCATACCATGCTTAGGGTGATGGAATTGATCTGTGGTCATCCAATCATGCTTGTGGAGTTGGATGACTGCGATCATATCGAATCATTCCATACCCTTGGGGGTGATGGAATTGATCTGTGGTCATCCAATCATGCTTGTGGAGTTGGATGACTGGATCGGAGATCATATCCCAGAGCTAGTATAACCAAGTCCGGATGCTCAATCGGGCTAGTATAACACACCGAGAGGGCTCAATCGGGCTAGTATAACACACCGGAGGGCTCGGGCTAGTATAACACACCGAGAATCGGCACATACGGGTATTTCGTACATGGTTTCATTATAGTGCTTGGAGGTTCGTGTTACTGCAGTATGAGTAACACTCGAGTCTCATGCCACACCGATAATGATTCATTATAGTGCTTGGAGGTTCGTGTTACTCTATAAGAGTAACACTCGAGTCATCATGCCACACTGATAATGAGTACGGAAATACAAGGCTGAATTAAGTGAGGAGTATCCAACACTTATAAATGGCTTTATCTTTTACAAGATGTCGGTAGCATGATTTTTCTGGTTTTTTACAAACTCAACCTTGAACGAAAATCCACCATCAACACCAGTCTAAAAAAAAACTCATTCAGTTAAATTCTAAAGGGACATGGTTAAGTCTTGAAAATCGTTAAACAGGGAAATACTTACTTGGTTTATGCAAGGAGATGGATGTTTAGGACTTGGTTCACAAAACGTGAAAATTACATCCTCTTCTGGAATATCTTGTATGAAATTACTAATGCTCACAAGTTGTTCTATCCAGTAAGTTCGAGCTTTTGAAGATACACGTACGGTCCTTTGGGCATGTGTTGATGGTGGTTTTTAGTATAGGGTGAAAACTGTAAAAGTCTGCCTACCTGACCCAGCATCAGAAGTAGTAGACCTTGATATGTCTATATTCCGCAAGGAATTTGAAGAATATATCAAAATCTAATGAGTGCCTATGACGCTCTTCATATTGTATTGAAACTCAAGCTCCTAGATGAATTATTCACTAGTATAGATCCTAATGAGTATTTAAGCTCCTAGTTGCATTATTCACTAATGAAATGGAGCCATTTAAAAGTGATGAGTGCCTAAGCCTCGTCGCTCATATATGTATTGAGCAATTCAATATATCTGTGTATATAAAATTTACTCAGAATGGTGCATGTAGCAAAAATCCCAAATATTCTATAAATTTGATCTTGCACCAGCATTATTCACTAATGCATGGCCTGCCTAGTATTTTCCTATGCTATGTTCCCCAGCTGAACTCTCAATATTGGCATGACATGACGATTAATGTTCACTCGCAGCGGAGTAGCACGAATCTCCCGAAGTGTCAGCATTGAGATCTACATGAAAGTACTCACACATGCTGCACCCCTCTCTGATAAAGAGATTTTTCGTGTCAACGCGCTTTTTAATTAAAAGTTAGCACGATCGACGCGCTTAAATTCCTTAAGGAAAATCTAGACTGTCCATGTCAGTCTCAAAGAGCAATCGCGGCCACACGATTTGGCCACACAATTCAACAAGCTTAGCCTCTTCCTAGCGGAACTAGACAACTTCCATAATGTCCACCGACGGGCCCACTAGCATCCCAGCCGATCGGAATTCCTTTAGTTCACCCGCAACACCCCTGAACATTAGCCAGAATCAGGGTGATCGCGTTGTTGAAAAAAGAGCTCAAACGAGCTAAGACCGGCCATAACGGTCTCAAATTCGTCACATCCGCCCAACTTAGCTAGCCTAGTTGGACGGTCTAGATATTCCTTAGCTAGCCTAGTTAGACAGTTGATTCCTAGCACATCTATGCAAGATACGCTGGTCAAAGACAAGTGAGCCAAAGTCTCGTAGAGGCATTAATCGGGCATACAAAGCATTTTCTCTCTCTCCAGGATGAGTCCCAGCTGACCACATAGAGATTCGGATCCGCTAAGAAAATATTCGTAGAGATTTTGATTCGTCTACAAAATCTCGGAGAGATTCAAATCTCTCTGCAAAATCTCGGAGAGATTCAAATCTCTCTTCAAGATTTCAGAGAGATTCAAATCTCTCGGGAAATCTCCGATAAGGCTGAATACTCCCCATGGTAGGCGTGAGCCTCATGTAGGAATCGAGCCTCCTCTCCACACGAAATCTGAGGCATCCCATGGCTTTTCACGTGACTCATCGTAGTCATTCTTACAAATCGGAGAATATCTCCCTATCTCAGCCAACTCGGCTAAAGAGAATATTTCTCTCTCTTAACACGTCATCACAAAGGTTGACTCAGCTTTAGACAAATGGGTGGATAACAATTAGAGTTTTGGTCTGGAGGTCTACGGCACGTGTGAGAAATACCCGGCTTATTTCTCACCGCAGAAGAGAGTAAAGGCGGTGGAATAATAAGATAAACTCAACCTAGTTTATCTCTATTACTGAAGAGACGAGACAGTTGCTCCGCACGGCACGAAAAGCAATCATTATCTTCACCGACCTGAGATTAGAGAATTCATCTATAAATAGGTCATCTATTTCTCCAAGCTACGATCATCTTTCTCATAACCTCTTAGAGTAATTCTTCTTCAAACCCTAGAATTCTCTGATCTCTCTCTTCATCTGCTTCCCTCCCTAAGACCTACCCTAAATCTCTTCCTTGTGACTGAAGCAGCCTTTGAACGGCCATTATGCGTGGTTTAGGCGAAGATTGTTCGTGCTCAACCTCCAGTAACTCACTTTCAGAACCCTAGAATCCCACTTCTAACCTCTCTCAGATTTTAGGTAACTACAGACAGTTAATAAAAGACGGGGGGAGTATTAAATTAGGTTTATAAATTAAATATAGTAGAAAGGTATTTATATAATGTAATAACCTATTTATCTCTAGGGTATTTTTATAATTTAATTAAATTCGATTCCAGGATATTTTAATAACCTATTCATCTCTAGAGTATCATTTACCTTGCTAGTTTTGGGTCTATTCCGATTATCTGAGGCATACCACTAGAAGACAAAAACAGTCATTATGAAGTATAAGTGAATAAAATATGTAAGCTTGGGTCATATTGGGTCTGGGAAAGAGGTCCTTCTTATATAGAGGAGGAACCAACGACTAGTTTTTCCTAAAAGGTGAAGTAATTGTGTACAATCGGTTGTCGTGAATGTTCATAAAGGCCGACTGCGGTTTGCTATCAGCTAGAATCGGTCCTTATAGTTGTCAGCATGTACCGATTCTGTCTTTGAAAATCAACCAAATTTTTTGAAATTTTCACTGACAAGAATCTGTTCATATTGTTCAACACATAAATCTATCATGATCTATAAAATCAACAGAAAACTGACATTTTTTAAGGCTTGAAGAATCGGACTATATGAACACCTATAGAAACCGATGCGAAGATGAAATCCACAGATCGGCTCATGGGCTTGAAGAATCAGACTATATGGACCGATTATATGCTTGTATTTACGAAAATAAAATAAAATTGAATCATGCATAAACCAATTGTACCATACATCCCGGGCCTACATGATACGAAGTACAACTTCGGGCAGCAAAATATGAACCATTTTTAGGGACCATGGTTTTTTGGGGGGGACCATGGTCTTATTAGGCCAACCTCCCTATACTTATAAGGGGTGTCCTAAAGTTAGGTAAATACACATTTACCCTTTACTTTAATTTAAATTAAAACTAACCTAATAACTATATAAATCTAATCATATATATCTAATCTAAATGAATCTAATAACCAAAATCAAAATCAAAAAAAAATTATTCTCTTCTTCTTCTCTCTTTCCTTGACGTTCCTCGTTCGATTGAAAATGAGTATTAACCATCAAAATGAGTTGAAAATGGAAGTTGCAGAGAGAAGTTCGGCTAGGAATTATGTGAAAAACTTTGTCGAACTAACCGAACCTAATAGAAATGATGAACATGAAGAACATTTTGGCTATTTCGCAAAAAAAAATTCCCAACCTAACCTTAGTTCGGTTATGTCGCAAAAAACATTTCCCAACCGAACCCTAATAGTTCAGTTAGTAGCAAAAAACATTTCCCAACCGAACCCTAATAGTTCGGTTAGTTGCAAAAACATTTCCCAACCGAACCTTAGTTCGGTTATTTCACAAAAATATTTCCCAACATAATAAAAGTCCGGTTACGTTGCAAAAAACATTTCCTAACCGAACTAAGGTTCGATAACGTCGCAAAAAATATTTCCCAACCGAACCCTAATAGTTCGGTTACGTAGCAAAAAACATTTCCCAACCGAACCTAATAGTTCGGTTAGTTGCAAAAACATTTCCCAACCGAACCGTAGTTCGGTTGTTACGCAAAATATTTCCCAACCGAACCATAGTTCGGTTACGTCGCGAAAAATATTTCCCAACCGAACTAAGGTTCGGTTACGTCGCAAAAAATATTTCTCAACCGAACTTTTGTTCAATTGTTTGGGCTTAGTTTAATCTTCATTTAATCTTGCACTAATTATTTAGTTTAGTTTTTTTTATTATTATTTAATCTTACACTAATCACTAATTTTGTTAACCTAATGATACAATTAATCATTACACTAACTTAATTGAAAAGGGTAATTTTGGTATTAATATAAATATTTAGATAAGGGGTGTCCTAGATTTACTTTTAATGTCTTACCCAAAATAAAACCATGGTTCCCCACAAAAAAAAAAAAAACCATGGTCCAAAAAAAAAACGCTTCCAAAATATACAAGGCATCAAAACAAAATTTTGTCTGTTTTCATTGTTTTTCATCAAAACGAAAATTTTGTCTGTTTTTTGTTTCAAGGGAAGCAAAATGTTCGGATTGGTAGTGTACGTGTTAACAAAACACGTTAAAGAAGGGAATGAACTTTCTCGCACCTTCTTTTATACATGGGGCTACACTTTGGAAGCAGAAACATAAAAGAAAAAGGTATTGGCTTGTTGCTATTTTTGTTTTTTCCTTCTAAACTACTCTGTCCAATTACATAGAAGTAGAGCTCGATCGATTCATTTCCAAAGTTTTGTTATAAATATTCAGGTAAAACACATGTGCTGCATTTATTGTTTTTATCTTCTTTTTGTTTTAGGTGCTTTGGCTTATGCGTTATATGATCGCTGAAACCTGGACGACTAAGACTGTTTGAGACAGTCGATTGTAAATGACCAGGAGGGTATGTTGTCGTCAATTTCTGGACGACCGCTCCAGACAATCGTAGTCGCTTCATCTTTAGAGTTTTGACTATCTAATCAGAAATTCGTTCATCAATAAAATGAGTACTTCCATAACATTAAAACAAATAAATGAATTAAATACCTAGGGTTAATAGTTTTTAATGAAAGAGGGGGTCAATGAGGAAGAAGAAGTATTTTTTAATGGAAAGGGAAGTTAATGATGAAGAAGAAAAGTGGCCATAGTGGTAGTCAAATTTAATGAAAATACACGTTTTTTTCTCTCTTTTTTTTTCTTTTTTTTTTTTCTTTTCCTCTACATCTTTAAATTATGAAGAACAAAAGCGGGAAAAATGAAAGGAATTAGGGGGTTATTATTCCTCCTCTAAAAAAATAAAACTAAATTATTAATTCGCTGATCATCCTATCTACAACTATTATAAAGGGAAGACCCCTTAGGCACTGTAGCAATGAAGCTGCAAATTTTATTGGACTATTTTGCCCTTAATCCATGCCCATACTAGTGATGGGAAATAAATAATATAAGGGTATATTAGCAATTTACTTTATTTGAAATTAACTTTGTAAACAGTATTTTTGAAGTTGTAAATTATCGTTGACCATTTTACCCCTGTATCATAACTATACAATAAATACCCAATAAATAAAAATGAGGGTATATTGGTAATTTAAGATATTTACATACAAATTTTTGTGTTTAGGAATTAGGATGGACCCAGTTCACGTGTCTTTTGTAAAATGGGAGCCGGTCTTTATGCACGTGTGTAGGCACGTGCCGAACGTTCTAGTTATGATTAATCCAACTTATTTTCTCCTGTTAAAACTTAATTTATGACATAGATTGAATCGTTGATAATGATATTTATAGGGTTAAATTATTTTACATCAATTGTCATGATATTAGGTTTGATAAATTATTTTAATCGTGTACAATGATTCGTGGGGTATGTCGCCGGTCTAGAAAAAAGCAACCGTCGTGAAACATGTGCTAGAAAAAAAAGAAACATTTCAAAAAGGTTTCTAGAGAGGAGCCATTATCATTATCAAACAAATATTGTTTTAGAAGAAATAATTTCTAATATATAATAGATCGTGCTCTTTGTGGCTTATAAAATCTTTTTTACGGTACCGGTTATAATTGTCTCTGCAAAAGAAGCTCTTCCAAAGTAAAAGTTATCATAACATCTCCTCAATCTACAATACTACAAGAGAGGTTAACTGGATTCGCTATGGTAGTCATTGAAAGAGAAATATCTGAAATACTTGATTATAAACCTATAATTAGAGCCGTTGATCCAAAAAATGCTCGAGTGGAAAATTTTACACATAATCAACAGATTTAATATATTTTTGAATTCTTCTTTCATGCTTATATCCATTAAAATAAACAATCGCTTAGTTAATTTAAGATGTTAAAAAAATGATATAATAGTATTTTTCTTTTTACATGTATATATAGACCAGGGGCAACATTTTGGAGACAAACTTCGGGGCATTAACATCTCAGGGCCGGCCTTGCATACATCCATTGCATACCATAATTATAATTAAAACCCAAATCTAATTGTACCATAACACCATTATACCAAATTAAAAACCATCACAGTCTTACGATAATTACATGAGCCATTAAAAGTTTTAGAATTTAAACTTATAATGTCTTAATTAGCTAGCATAATAAAGCATCGGTGAGCATGAACATCGGAAGAAGAAATCATTAAGGAGCATTAGCATTGGGAGCAGCACCATCGGCAGCGGCAACAACATTGTCAGCATCAGCGGCTTCTGTTAAAGCTGCTGTTTATGGGTGAAAACTATTCCTGCCGGATTTGGTAATTTGGGGTGTGTGGATGAGGAATGAATCTAAACCCTAAACAAATGCACTGCGCGATGAGTGCTTGTAGATTCGGAAATCAATCTGTGCAAGTCCTACCTAAACCAAGAAATGGCCGTTCCCGGACTTGTTTTGGTCACAAAGTGAAGGAGATGGGGTTGATCTTAGGGAGGAAAGCGAAGAAGGTGTTGAGATTGTGAAGGTGTTGGCTTGCTTATGACTTGTAACGAGAAAGGTGAGCAGGCTTACGATTGATGCAAGCGAGCTCGGGTGTTTGAATACGTTTTGTATTAACACTTGGTTTACGTCTCGTCTGGACTTGTGTTGTTTTTCTCCTGTGTAGAAAATAGGGAGGAGAACCTATTTATACAAGTCATTTGAGCCTTATTCACGTCTCTCGTGGGAAGTGGAGGAAGTGGAGTGATGGAGTAGTGGAGTTGTGTGTTGGTGTTACACGGCCAGTCTTGCCCACTTCTCCTGTCATCTCTAACCGTCCATGACTTCCTAACACGTTCTTGTGATGGCGTGTTGCACGTTGTAAACCGCCAGACCAATACCCCAGTATGTATCCCCCAGTTTGTGACATGATTGATGTCTGGAATGTGTGGATCGTGGGACCCACAAAAGGTAGCATGTAATGCTAAATTGAATAACTGCGTTATTCAGGAATTTGATACTTGTGAAGTATCATGTGTATTTTATGCAGGTACTGCATCATGGTGTGGTAGAGTAATGGGTGGTGATTACCATGACGCCTCACTGACCAATTAACTCCTGACCAGGGTTGTATAACCAAGCCGGTGAAGTTGGACGGATGAGATGATATTTGAGACACTCATCTGCGACCGTTGATGGAATTAGGGTTTTGAAGAGGTGCGCAGGCATCATTCTTCAGCTTGGTCGAATCCAAGCTTGGGAGACGATTTTGGCCAGGCCAATCGTACATGCGTGTAAACGGCATGACGGTGCAGGCGCCCATACCCCATTACCTCACGAAAGTATGATCTTGGGCCACTCAATTCGTCCTAAGTGAAGTTGAGTGGTCGAGATCAATTTGTGACAGAAAACTAGTGCCGCAAGAGCCGCACATCACGCCATCTTCAGGCGCGCGTTCCAAGACAACCAATTCTTGGTCGGTCTTGGTCGATTGCTCTGGAGTGTAGTTGGTAGGCTGGTGTTCACGCCTATACCTGACTGTCCCATGAAAACGTGATCTAAGCCACTCAAATCGTCCGGTGAAGTTGAGTGGTCGAGATCAGTTTGCAATTTGGGAAGTGTGACCACGCAAGTTTGGACGCGTGTTTTGGGATAGCCAGGCATGATAGGCCTTGGACGATTAGGTGAAGGGATAGACGGGCCCACGGTGGTCATGCTGGTATGACCGGGCCTGCTTAATCTAATCTGGGACCCTCCATTCGTGCTTGGGAGAAGATGGACGCTCGTGATGCTCAAAACCCTAATTCTGGTTTTCACGGATGTGCGTCTTGCTATGTTCGGGCGCACGAATTTGGATGACCAACCATGGTTGGTCTTGACCGATTGGTCAGGTATGTAGGCGGGCCCACGGTGATTATGTTGACATGCTCTGGGCCCTTTGAATCTACATCTACGCCCTCCATCTATACTTGCGAAGATGGATGGTTGAGACTGTTTTGCGACACATGTAATATGCCGCAAACCCTAATTTAGGGTTTTCCGTCCATACGCTCTGGTTTGGACGTTTTGGCAAGCTATGCCAATATTTTGGGGAGGCCAACCATGCGGGGTCCGCGTTGGTTCGGCAGTGAATATTCCATACTTGCTTGGGGGTTATGGAATTGATCTGGGCCATCCAATCACGCTGGTGAGGTTGGATGAACGAGATCATATCCAGACTGATACGGACAGTCCGGATGCTCAATCGGGCTAGTATACCACACGAGAGTTCTCAATCGGGCTAGTATAACACACCGAGAGTTGCAACCTGTACGGGTATTTCGTACATGCTTTCATTATAATGCTTGGAGGTTCGTGTTGCTCTGCTGAGAGCAACACTCAGTCGTCATTCCGCACTGATAATGAGTACATGAAATACAAGGCTGCTTACGCATTAATTAATAATGCTATAGGGTATATGGGATTGTTGCCACATGCTCCAACCTGGATGAATTTCATGTATTTAATTCACAGAATGGGATTGTTGCCACATGCTCCATTCTAGGTGAATTAGTAAAGTGAAGGAGTATCTAACACTTATTAATGGCTTTATCTTTTACAAGATGTCAGCGCATGATTTTCTGTTTTTTTACAATTTTAACCTTAAATGAAAATCCACCATCAACATTAAGTCCCCTGCCTAGCACATAATGGTTACACTATTGTGGGGTAGGCATGAGATGGTGACATATACAAACGTAAGAAGACAAGATAAAGGAAGTCTACACTGGAGGGATTACGGCGTGGGCAATCCTCCATACGTGCGCGATCTTAAGCCTTGATGGACCAGCTTCCTTCCTTAGGGTATTTGAATCAAAAGAGGAATCCAAACAAAAGAGGAATCCTTATTCTATTGGGATTCTTCTAATTTTTGTCTATAAAAGAGAACAACCCCTTCTCTTTTTCTCACGAATTTTTTTTTTTTGTTGAGCAGCTCCGTCCGTGACCAACGCCGTCGCTCTCTGGCTGACTGCGCCGTTGTTCTTCTTAGGAGTTGCCACCGTCGACGTCTTGCCGCCGTCCGTCCAACCAAGGTAGGTTTCACTTTTTTTTTTTTTTTTTTTTTTTTTTTTTTTAGGAAAAACCCTAATTTCTTAGGTAAAAATCTTTTGATAGATACATCATGCTTAGCTTTCTCATCAAGATTGATAGTAAAAATCACCCATTTTTGCTAGGATGGTTTAGTTCCGCAAGTCCGTGAATACGTCGTTTTTGCTTCTTCTTCCGTCGTTGCATGTAAAACCTAGTTTCTTAGGTTGTAGCTTGGAGAGAAATTTGGCTTGAATTTCATGAACACAATTCTCATGAGAAAAACCGTGTTATAATACGTGTATACGAATGCAGTCCTACCATGTGTGTTTGATCCGAACGTGGGTCCCACCCACACATGCTTGACTGAAAGTCGACCTCATACTAGCCTTGTGCCCGGACATGAGGCTTGAGTAATACTGACTTGAAACCAATTTGAAACCAATACTGGGACTTGAAACTTATACCAGACTTGAAACCAATACCGGACTTGGAACTTATACCGGTGCTTGGACCCAATCCCAGTCTTGTGTATTCCAACGTGAATGCAGTTCGCACTCGTTTTTTTTTTATTATCAAGTACTGACTCTTGTATTTATTGTAGAATGAAGAAAAGAACTCCTGTCGATATGTATTCTGGAGATAATGCTGGTGCCAAGTCGGGAAGTGTTGACAGCTTCAAAGATATGCCGAACATTGTTGATGAGTTGTTCGCCTTGTCTTTTCCAAACATTAGGAAACATCCCTCTCACAGGATAGTCCTGCTTTCCGATTCAGAAAATATAGAAGCTGATCCATCTTCTTCTTCGGCACTTGTGATGAGGTTCTGTCTTCAAAGAAATGAATATCCGCCATCTCCTATTGACTTCAAGACTTTTCATACTCCACTGGCCTCTTATGAAGGATGGATGAGGCGCATGTTGAATAATAAGAAAATTAAAGCCAATTTGACCAAAGCGCAAATCCTCGATGCAGTCATGGCATCTGCTACTCTTGAAATTAAGAAAGATGTTGCAGGCTTGATTACTTTCATTTCTCGGTGGCGCCCTTCTACTCATATAGCTATATCTAGATGGGGAGAGATGACTATTACTCTGGAAAGCGTAGCTGCATTGATGAACCTGCCTGTTGCTGGGAATCTTTATTATGAGCTTTCTGACACGGAACAACGTGATCATGACACTATACTCCGAAAGGTGACAGAATTCGACGATCTGGACAAGGAGGAGAAAAAAGATACAAGATGCTTTTACACCTGGTGGGTATCGGAATGGTCTCCTGTAAACCCAGAGCCGAATCAGGAGTTGGAAAACGAGCTCAGTGTGATTGCATTCCTGTCTTTGTGGTTATCCGAGAGATATATATGACGACGGTTCGGAAAGAAAACCATAAGGGGTGTTCGGTTAAGATTGCTATAAAGCTAGCAAAAGGCGAAGTTCTTCCATTAGGTGCCTTGTTCCTTGGATCATTGTATTCTCATCCGGACGCCTTAGCAATGGATATGCATGTTTCCAACGGGTACAAGAAGGTGGAGTTGTATGTCCACTTCGCTTTTCTTCAGGCATTCTTGTGGGAACATTTCAAAAGTTATGCTCCTGCTCCTACAACTTCGCTCGGCAATTTGTATGGTGGCTCGAGAATACTTCGTTGGCAAAGGAGGCGTCCCAGAACCGGTGTGAAACTCGTGGATATCTTTGATAATGTGTCTTCTGTAAATTTCCGCCCATGGGGGCCGATCCACCCTTCCATTGTTCAGCCAAAGACTTTTTCTATCGCTTCTGACGGTCTTGATGCTGCGTTGCGTACCAAAGCCGAGACTATGAAATTTGGAGAACTTATTTATCTGCACAGCTGCATTACGGGATATATCCTGTCTCTATTCAATGAAGCTCTTACTGTGACTCCGTACAACATCGACAGGGCTGCTCGTCAAATGGGATTTGACCAGGGTGTTCCCTTTATTCGTCCTTCGGAGGCTTCGAAAGAACTTATCCCGTTATCTTTGATGCGACATATTCTTTGCATCGCAGAGTCTTCCCTTCTGGCCTATTGGGAGAAACTCAGTGGTAACCGACAAGTATAAGGAATTTTGGAGGAAGCAACTGTTGGCTTTCCAAGAGTTCTCGGAGGATGATGTGACAGATTCCCATGGTGAGCCATCTTCTGACGTCCTGAAGGAGCATTTCCGGTTGAGGCCACTTCCAGCCAAACGGACCGGCCGAGGATTGCGGTCCCCGGTAGGAGAGAGATCTAAGAGGCGGGCATGTGGTTCGGTGATCCTCAATTCCTCCAATATGCGGGTATTTAAATCTCTTTCTATTGGTTCCTTCATTTCTCCAGAGTAAATTCTTCTAAGAGTGATCCTTGCTTGAAATCAGGGAATTCCGAAAGAGAATGTCTTCACAAGGTTGGCGCGCATTCATAATGAGAAGGCTGGTAATGTTGGTCTTCATGGTGAGAAGTCTGGAGGTACTGATCTTCATCTTTGAGAAGTCTCAAGGTAATGATCTTCATCTTTGAGAAGTCTCGATGCGATCTTCATCTTCATGCCGAGAAGTCCGCGGTGCCGATCTTCATCTTTGAGAAGTTTGGAGAAACCGCTCCTTTTCCCGACCATGACAGAGATGATGCAAGCTCGGTTGGATAAGGCGCCTCCCTAGATGATCTTGTTGATGGGGCCGTGATGGAAATTAGCACCCAGAGCGAAGTAGATATCGGGAGGAATGTAAGAGAGGAAACATCCGCTATTGTTGAGGTGGCTCCCCTTGAAGAATGTTCTGAGCATGTTCCAATCAATAAAGGCTGTCATGGCGACTTCTTCGAAAGACCTCCCGCAACCGACAAGGCTCTGTGGATCGAAGTATTGGTAGCGCAACACGGAGCTTTGTTCGATCCTCCTTTCATTGTTCCTTATCCAGGTCATGTGTTGGTTGGAGGATTCAGTGTGTCGGCTCGGTTCAAAGAGTTGTACACGGCAATATGGGAGAAACACGGCTACATTGCTACCACTACGAAGCTCAAAAGTCGTCTTGCATTGGTCAACCGCGTTCAGGAGGCTTTATTTTCTATCCATGGGATGAGCGTCACAACTGGTCGAACAGTTTCTGAGGAGATGATTGAAGACTGGAAGTGCCATCGAGATGTGTTTGTGCAGTACGACTTCAATGCTCCTTGGTTCCTCAAAGGGTTCTCCGAGATTCAGGAGCTCCAGAAATTACAAGGTGAAGCCCCTTCTGCAGAATGTGTTACTCGCCACGAAGAAGAGGTTGAAAAGTTGTCTCGAGGAGTTGAAGTCGAAGGCAGTTTGTACTTCAAAGGATGAAAGTCGCTCTTGCCCAGAAGGACGAGTTGCTGTTGAAGGACTTTCGTTGAAGGATTCGTGCTATACACTTGTCTCTTCTTTTTCTTTTGAGTGATAGTGAAGATTTCTTTTCATAATTTGACTTCTAGTTTTGAATTAATAGGTAATTGAATTGGTTTATTTTGAGATAGTTTTGTGAATAACTTTTCTGAAAGAGGTTATTTTAAAAGGAATTTGCATCTTGGTCATGAATGATTGCACATGTCATATGAAATTTCAAATGTCGTGTAAAAGGGAGGTATGAAGGGAAGCAAACATGCGTTTGATCACTGAGCCTCTTTCTCCATGTGCGGGATGCTAAGTCCCCAGTGAATTCTAAAACTATCTTTCTTGTAAAATTGCTGAATATAATTTACTTGCTTTTGAAGTCTCACTTGTATCAAACCGAAGTAGCCTCTCCAAGGAAGTCGTCGCATTAATTTTTAGAGAATGAGAGCTATCCCTCAGAACCAAGTTTCTCCTGAACAATGCGCTTCAAAGCGTTGCACTCACTGGTAGGGTGGTGAAGGAACCGGTGGAAATGACAGTACCTCGGGTCCATTACTTCTTGGTCAGTGGGTGGACGCCATACCGAAGGTAGCTCCACCTCTCCGTTTCGCACCTACGCCTCCAGCAACTCAAAAATATTCTTTATTGGGAAGGGAAAGTGTAGGTACCTTGAGTCTAGCTCTTCCTGCGTTCGTGGGCGTGGTGGTGTCTCGACATGGTTTCGATGTGGAGTATGTTTCGGAGATGTAGTTGGAATACTTGTGAGTGCCATCATATCTGCGGATCGCTTGCCTGGGTAAAGGGATGTGGAAGGTGTCGTAATATCACTGCTGAGTGATCGAATTGAACGCTCCCATCCTCTGTATTCACGTATTTCTTGATTGATCTCTCCTTCCTCAAGCATTTCGCTTGGTTGAAAGGTCGATGCGGATTGGACAGTCTTCCGGGCTTCAACAAGAGTCTTGAGATATAAATCTTCTAGAAGGGCTCCGTAGGCTGTAGGCTCCCTTTCCTTATCTGGCAGACGTTGTAGTACTCCGGACAAGCCCTTTCCTCTGTGGAGTTGCCTCGAGTCTTCATTGCTGGCTGGACCATGTTGTTCGTCTTTCCTGAGTCTCCTGCGATTACGCGCTCTTTTTGCTTCTCCACTGGTAAAGGTGTGACTCCTGGCTAAGGATTCAGCGTTTCTTGCACTTTGCTGAGTAGATGCATGCCGACCCTTCTTGTAATTGTGTTGTTATATCATTCAAAAGGCGGAATGTTTCGCTCTGTCTTCTAGTGATACCAGCTTGATTTTCCAAGACATCTTCCAAAGATTCTAGCTATACTTCCCATGGTATCTGAACCACCCGTGGTTTCCTGGTGAGGATACATCGCGAGGAAAACCGAAAAATTGAGAATTCAATTTTTTCCAACCGAGAGATCAACCTCCCGCTGTGGTCGCCAATTGTTTATGGGTGAAAACTATTCCTGCCGGATTTGGTAATTTGGGGTGTGTGGATGAGGAATGAATCTAAACCCTAAACAAATGCACTGCGCGATGAGTGCTTGTAGATTCGGAAATCAATCTGTGCAAGTCCGGCCTAAACCAAGAAATGGCCGTTCCCGGACTTGTTTCGGTCACAAAGTGAAGGAGATGGGGTTGATCTTAGGGAGGGAAGCGAAGAAGGTGTTGAGATTGTGAAGGTGTTGGCTTTCTTATGACTTGTAACAGAAAGGTGAGTAGGCTTACGATTGATGCAAGCAAGCTCTGGGTGTTTGAATACGTTTTGTATTAACACTTGGTTTCGGTCTCGTCTGGACTTGTGTTGTTTTTCTCCTGTGTAGAAAATAGGGACGATAACCTATTTATACAAGTCATTTGAGCCTTATTCATGTCTCTCATGGGAAGTGGAGTGATGGAGTAGTGGAGTTGTGTGTTGGTGTTACACGACCAGTCTTGCCCACTTCTCTTGTCATCTCTAACCGTCCATGACTTCCTAACACGTTCTTGTGATGGCGCGTTGCACGCTGCACGCTATAAACCGCCAGACCAATACCCCAGTATGTATCCCCCGGTTTGTGACATGATTGATGTCTGGAATGTGTGGATCGTGGGACCCACAAAAGGTAGCATGTAATGCTAAATTGAATAACTGCGTTATTCAGGAAGTTGATACTTGTGAAGTATCATGTGTATTTTATGCGAGTGCTTGCATCATGGTGTGGTAGAGTGATGGGTGGTGATTACCATGACGCCTCACCGACCAATTAACTCCTAACCGGGGTTGTATAACCAAGCCGGTGAAGTTGGACGGATGAGATGATCTTTGAGACACTCATCTGCGACCGTTGATGGAATTAGGGTTTTTGAAGAGGTGCGCGGGGCATCATTCTTGACTTGGTCGAATCAAGCTTGGGAGACGATTTTGGCCAGGCCGATCGTACATGCGTGTAGACGGCATGACGGTGCAGGCGCCCATACCCCATTACCTCACGAAAGTATGATCTGGGCCACTCAATTCGTCTGGTGAAGTTGAGTGGTCGAGATCAATTTGTGACATAAAACTAGTGCCGCAAGAGCCGCACATCACGCCATCTTCAGGCGTGCGTTCCAAGACAACCAATTCTTGGTCGATCGCTCTGGAGTGTAGGTGGTAGGCTGGTGTTCACGCCTATACCTGACTGTCCCATGAAAACGTGATCTAAGCCACTCAAATCGTCCTGAAGTTGAGTGGTCGAGATCAGTTTGCAATTTTGGAAGTGTGACCACGCAAGTTTGTACGCGCGTTTTGGGATAGCCAGGCATGATATGCCTTGGCCGATCAGGTGAAGGGATAGACGGGCCCACGGTGGTCATGCTGGTATGACCGGGCCTGCTTAATCTAATCTGGGACCCTCCATTCGTGCCGGAGAAGATGGACGCTCGTGATGCTCAAAACCCTAATTTTTGGGTTTCACGGCCGTGCGTCATGCTATGTTCGGGCGCACGAATGGGATGACCAACCATGGTTGGTCCTGACCGATTGGTCAGGTATGTAGGCGGGCCCACGATGATTGTGTTGACATGCTCGGGCCCTTTGAATCTACATCTACGCCCTCCATCTATACCTGCGAAGATGGATGGTTGAGACTGTTTTGCGACACATGTAATATGCCGCAAACCCTAATTTAAGGTTTTCCGTCCATACGCTCTGGTTTGGACGTTTTGGCAAGCTATGTCAATATTTTGGGAGGCCGACCATGCGGGTCCGCGTTGGTTCGGCAATGAATATTCCATACCGCTTGGGGTTATGGAATTGATCCGGGCCATCCAATCACGCTAGTGAGGTTGGATGAACGAGATCATATCCAGATCGATACGGACGATCCGGATGCTCAATCGGGCTAGTATAACACACCTAGAGTTCTCAATCGGGCTAGTATAACACACCGAGAGTTGCAACTTTGTACGGGTATTTCGTACATGCTTTCATTATAATGCTTGGAGGTTCGTGTTGCTCTGTGAGAGCAACACTCGGTCGTCATGCCGCACCGATAATGAGTACAGAAATACAAGGTCGCTTACGCATTAATTAATAATGCTATAAATTCACAGGGTATATGGGATTGTTGCCATATGCTCCAACCTGGATGAATTTCATGTATTTAATTCACAGAATGGGATTGTTGCCACATGCTCCATTCTAGGTGAATTAGTAAAGTGAAGGAGTATCCAACACTTATTAATGGCTTTATCTTTTACAAGATGTCAGCGCATGATTTTCTGTTTTTTTACAATTTTAACCTTAAATGAAAATCCACCATCAACAGCTGCGTCACCAAGTTTATACAGTTCCTCAATCTCCAACCAATTTATAATTTGTTTTCTCCTTCTTTTCCCGCAAGCTTATCTGCAAGTTCTAAGGCCTGCTCTGTTTGGCCTCTCAACCAAATGCGAACTTGTATTCATTCTTATGATTATCTTTGGCTCCCTCTTAAATCCCTTTCTTTGATTTCCCGGTTGTAAAATTTCAGGTGGCTGAAACCATATCTAGAAAACTTAATCAAAACACAAATCTAGTTAGATAATCGGAAAACAAGACAATATATGTAATCTGATTATGTCTAGAAAACTCAATAGGAAAATAAAACCCCTAGGAATATGTGGATAAGATATATAAATATACATAACGATTCTAGTGTAGTGTGGGAATTTCAATAGACTAGTAACTATAATCGGTAGATAAACCACATACATAAAAACTGGTTGTGAGAGCACAAAATCCAAAAGAAAATAGTACCGACAATCGGTCGATGATGAAGCATCCTACAAACCGGTTCTGATTATGTTATTTAGAATTGAAGAACTACCCGGAATCGGTTTCTAAAGATCCATCGTATCCTCCGATTTTGATGTATGTTCTTCATGGACACGAAGAACATAACCCATAATCGGTGAATACGATGGATCTACAAAAACCGATTCTGGGATAAAATCAGAAATTTTGATTTTCAAAAATGAGATTTCAAATGTGAACATCAGTATATAACTAATTAGAGGTTTACTTTATATAGATGAATCAATAATAGTTGAACAAAAAGATTTAAAAAAAATTGATTAGGGGTTATAGGATTTGGTAAGATTCGAGGAATATATAAAGGTGTTTTTATTTAGAAGGTTAAGTTTTTTTGACTTTTAGCTGAAAACAGAAATGATTGGTATTTATATGAATTAGGATAAAGGTTAATTGTAGGCTGGATTGGTCTTTTTGTCCACATTAAACACCATATCCATTTAGTATATAAATTGGGAGAGGGAAATGATAGGGCCTCAAATAATCGGAATAAGCATAGAGGTTGTTTGGTAACCATTATTTTAATGGATTATCAGCTTATAATCCATTATGCAGATTATAATGGATTTTATATGCGTTTGGTAACCATTATAATAATTGCTTATTTTTATCATAACTAGTAAGGACACATGTGCGATGCACATGCTTGAATTTTACTCATTCAACAATACTAAATTTGAAAGTCATGCAAATTTTTTCCTAGAACAAAAATTTACTATTCTTATTTGTACTCGTTATGTAGATAATTAAAAGAGCTTTCCAAATATATAAATTTTACAAAAATCCGGTGTATATTTTGAAAGATATTAAGTTTTTAAATTTTTGATATATCTTTAAAACAATGGTATTTATGTAAATATGTAAAATATGGGGACAACTAAGTAATTTAAGGGGTCTCCTACCAAAAAGAGCTCTTTTCTTTATATTAGTTACATGAAAAAAATCCATTATTTCCATAAACAGGAAAAAGTTGTTTTGAAAATTTATTATAAGCAATTATTTTTTCTAGCAAAACTCAATTTTTTTTTAAAAAAAACTAATTTTGATTATTGGATATAAGTATTATTACATGAAACTAGTTGGAAGCCTAACAAGCTAAGCTCCAACGACATACTACTACATTAATTGAACAAAACTAACCTACCAACCGAGCCTCATGGGTAACCTAGCCAAGGGAGCCAAACTTTGAGGGGGCTGAGATTGTGTCACAAGGGGGGCAAGCTAACACTACCTTCCATGTTAATTCCTGCAATATTACGTCATTGGGGACTCGAACCTGGGACCTCCTGGAGCGCATTAAACTTTTGAGCGCATTCCATGTTAATTCTTCTTATTTTCTCTAAACTATCAAGAGAGGGGCAAAAAAAAAAAAAAAAACATAGGACTAAAAAAAAATTCTTGATCATTATTCCTTCTCCTCCTTTTCGAGATCATCATTCTAAGATAATCAATTATTGAAAAAAGTGTTTGGAAAAATTTATTTTTAAAATGATTATACCAAAATCATTTATCTAGATAATCATAAATTTTACCAAACAAAGCCATATGGTTATTAATACTTGAAGGTAGAAGTTTTGGGTATACCCCAAAACAAGGTTTACCAGAAAGATACATGTTTTTGGTATGGCGTAAAAACCCGAAACAATTGGTCCAAGATATGAAAATGGAAATAAAATCATACTGGTTTAGATTAATTCCTGCTAGTCCGGCATAAACATGAACTGAGAAATGATTTATTGCATGAAAATTACTCGCTTCACAAATCATTCTCGTAACAAATAAATTATTCTATAAAAAGGACAATTATAGGAATATCATTATTAACCACTGATCCAATTTGACGGAAATTGACCAACTCATGTAACATTAATTCTTTCAAGAATTTCCAGTTATCCACATAAGTTCTCATATGATATTATACTCTTGCTCGGATGTCTGGCCTGAAAGCACAAGGCAACAACACTTTCCGGCCGGGAAGAAGAGTATCTGTCTTGATGTTATATATAAGAAGTGATAAATCATCAATTGCTCTTGGCCGAGTCTGAATGAGATTAAACATGTAGACCATGATATAATCGCCATTACCAGTACAATTGATCTGACATACTCTGGAAAATGTTGACATCTTTGTTGAAGTCGAAGAGATGCGACTCCATTCACCTGTCTGCTTGTAATCAAACTCCCAAATATCTATTTGTCTTCCTCTCTTTGAAATCATCGCTAAGACCCTTCCACCACACTCAACCAAGCCTACAGGAAGTACTTGTACTTTCTCACCCAAACTTAATTGTGGACAGACAGATATTGTGCCTCTTTCTTCATTAAAACAGATTAACATAGAATTTTGTAAGAGATAATACACTAAAGTTTGACCTTCACTGCCATTAACTGTTATACCTTTCTTTCCGATAATTGGTACATCATTTATCCACCAGTTTCCTGAACTTGTATACTCTTGTGCAGCTGGTACCTCAATCCAAGCTTTCTCCTGTTCTAAACAAGAAAATACTTTCACCTGCATATTTCCATACAGAACAAACACTTTGTATTGTAATCCTGATGATGAGTAATTCATCGCTACTCCCTTGGTTGAGTCAATAACGGTTGAATCAAAAGAAGGTAGCGTGCGTATCATACCAGTGTAAGGATTGCACATGTATGATGAATTGTCAAATTTAGATACAAAACACACAAGTCCACCTGATCCAGCAATAGGAACGACACATCTTTCCTTTGGTAGTTTTAACTTTATGGGATTCAAATCACCAGTTTCCATATTGTACTCATAACTATCCGCAACATTGGCAAGTAAAAACCATGGGCATCGCTCAAATAACTGATTTGATGGCAAATGAAATGATGCGGAGTGTAAAATCGTATACCATGTCTTATTAACCATTTGGCACCAGAAGATATCTTCTGTGGGAAGTAGTCCCAGTAATGTCTCGACCATGTCATTGGGGAGTTTGTCCCACTGGTTCTTTGTGTCACCCCCATTGCAAACTTCCATGGCCTTCCCTATATAGGTGCTTTGCTGGTTTTGGCTATCGTTGTTGTTGCTTGCCATATGAGATTGATAAAAGAGCTCCTGAACCTGGGATTCAGCCCAAACAAAAAAACAAAATAAAAACATTTTGTTCGAAGGTTAACAAGGAGATTATTCAGAAACATAATGATGAAAGATTTATCATAAGTTAAAAGTTGCAGAAAGAAAACAATGCTCACTTCTACTTTCACCGGAAGAGGATTTGCACAAAGCAAACAATAGAGAAGCTCTGATCTGAGTAAGGAGATAAAACCAAGGTGTTTTCCAGAGACCAACACTTATCATTATATAGCCATGCTACCAAAATGATCTCTGGCTTCTTATGGAATATATTCAACCCCTGGTGACCTGTCAGCAGGTTGTTACTCAGGCACAAAAAATATGACCAAATACAATGACTCCTGCTGATTGCAGAAAGCAGTGAATCAAAAGCTTTTAAAGTATCGTTATTACCGTTGTCCGTTATAAACATAAAAATATGACCAAATACAATGACCCCTGCTGATTGCAAAAAGCAGTGAATAGCAGCTTTTAAAGCATCGTTATTACCGTTGTCCGTTATAACAATTCTCATTTAAGGCCTTACCGTTGTGGCATTGTTAAACCACCTATAACGGCTGGACGACTGCTATGCCAAAAAGGACAAAAGGAATAGTTAAAAATGATAAGTCTGCCATTAGTCAGAAAGATAAACAATAATCTCCAGAACCATGGCCGTTGCTACAACATAAAGTGGAATTTGATGGGAAATTCATTAACTAATCCTATTTCGATGAACTTACATCTATCGGGTTGGTTGTAGGTTAAACAGCACCCATGCCCTCAGTGCTAGTCCAGCCTAGCTATTGAATGCTTCCTTGCATATACTATGTAATCAATTTGATAATGACAACGCATTAAATATTTCTCAGTAAATTATCTTTTCTTCCATTTCTGCTAATACATTCTAAGCAACAGATCTGCCAAACTGCCTTGTCGTTTTCTAGATATAGCTTCAGTCTTATCCCCCATACAGTGATGACACTAGTGGATTTCTTAAACTTGGGTTTAATTTCTTGCAGCTTGTTTGCTGCAGTTGTATTTAGCTGATCATGGAGATAAATCCAAGTCAAGACTTCCATCACTTTTAAGTGATTTCGAAAGAGATAATACGATAACATTTCATAGCAGACAGGCTAAATCGTTTCATAATGTAATTTCAACAAATTCATAGCTTGTACAGACAATACTCACAATAATTAATTAAAACAGTCATCACATGCCCATACGTTTTCAGTGCAGTAAACTAAACCCTGAGTTTCATAAGAATTCTCCTTAATGTTATCCTATCAGAATACGGAGAAAAGGATAAAGGTTGTTACTTGTTTGATTTGGCCTCTAATCACAATGTCACCACTTACTAATAATAACTTTTAAACATTATTGCAGTCCACTCGTACCTGTGCAAATTACTGGTGTTGTATTATGTTTGACAACGTATGACTGAAACCTTCTACTCCAGATATAAGCCGTATATCCTTCTTCATTGGATAACCTGACAACGAGAATTTAGTTATGCTATAGGTTCTAATTAGGGAAAAAGAAGTTTCAGTGAACTGTGACTTCATCAAATGATGTAAATATATGACAAAATTTACTTTCCATTAAAATTTCGGAATAACAAGTATATTTCAGATGAAAATTCAATCTCCAAAACTGAAGGCAGCATCTACATGTATACATCAGAAAAGAGAAACCACCGTTTACAAAAAGTCAAAGAGACTGCCATCCAGGATAAAGGACAATGGTCTTTGGTAGTTCACAAAAGTTAGCTGACTACTGAACCATAGAGACAAAAAAAAAAACGGCTATTGACATATAACAAACTTCCTTCAGAGAACTTCTCGTTGAATGTGTCATCCGAAAAACAAGCCAAAAAGAAGAGTTACCCCTCATGATGGAAGACTCTTTCATCACTTGTTGCAGATTGTAAGGAGCAATCCATAATGATCACTAGGCAAAACAGGGAGCATCAACTTCTGCAGCTTACCCTTAACTTTCTTCTCCTTACAATATGAAAGGCCTGGTAATTCTTCCCTACCAATCAACTCGATCCCACATATTTTGAAATCCTGCAAATTGCACATGAATCGGTCTAATCGCTTCTGCAGAGTCCGATTGCCTGACAGCATCTGATTCGATTTGGTGTCATACGTATATCCATTATCTCCGGGCTTTAGCTCACTCCAGGCATCGACCCAACCATCGGATAATGGAAACTGACCATCCAACTTGTCATCCCAGTTCATATCACCACCAAGTATTACATTCGGCGAACCCTTAAGAATCAGTATGGCTTCCTTTGCTTGAGCTACACGTTCTTTGCTGAACATCTGATTCCATGTTGGTGGGGCAGGGCAGGGGCTTTCAAGATGGCTAGTAGCAATAACCAATTGCTTGCTCACTCCACCTCCAACTTCAATCTCAGTCAAACAAAGCTCTCTCCCCATTATAGAGTTGCTGAAGGGTTTGCATCTAAACGATTTTACGGGTAATTTACTCAACTGCCAAAATTTATTGAAGTGTGACAAGTAAGTGAATCAAAATGCGACACAGAAAGAAAGTTCATTGCAACCATTCATAAATTACATCACCAATAGTTAAAGTGGGTGAATCAAATCATACCTGCATACAGAAATAAGGTTTGTTCACCATTTCATATGAAACTGAGCAACGATAAACTTTCCACCAGCTAGATTGTTGGAAAATCTGATAAATTGTTGGTGTCACCTCTTGTAAGCATATGACATCAGGAGTATGCAGTTGAATGAGATCCCCCAATGCTTTCATTCTCTTATGCAGTTCTAAGTCCTCATTAAACCATACATTGTAACTCAAGACCTTCAACTTGTGCAACTCAATTTCCTTCTTCTCCTCCTCCGTAGTACCTGCACATGTACATCAATTCAAGATTAAAACTATTTCATGGATGCACAACTGGGAACATCCCATTTGGCCAAGGGACTGAGGCCAGTAATTTGGTCTCCGCACTGACTGTTTCCTATAATTGATTGAAACCCTAAAACCCTAAAATACACCAACAATAACAACTAAAGAAATCAAGACTAACCCGAGAAAGTTCCTTCCTTTCTGAATGATTTCAAAGAACAAGACTCGCCCACATCGAGAAAACAATCAGTTGATTCTTCAGTAGATATTTGTTCAACTTTCCTCTTATTTTGACAAGCTTTCAAGGGCAAGAAAACAGAACCAATTGAAGAATCCAATTTCCCATCTGAATCAATAGGATCTAAATCTTCAAAATCAGATAGTAACGACGCAGAAGATCTTGTTCCACAAATTTCACAGTTATGCCGACCGACTGGGTTTGAAAAAGTACAGGCTTTGCAAGTCCATTTAAGCGTCGCTGTTGGAGAAGAACAAAAAGAAGGAGAGGGAGAAGAGGATGAAGCAGATGATAATGATGAGTAGAGACAAATCTGGCATGTTGATTTTTGAGACGGAGGGTTTAGAAAAGTGCATTTCGAACAAGACCACGCCATTGATTTAGAAAAGAAGAAATTGAAATTTCTAGGGTTTCTGAAACGAGGAGAGATTAAAAAGGAAGTGAGGTTCAAAAAGAAGAAATTCAAATTTCTAGGGTTTCTGAAACGAGAAGATGAAGTGATTAAAAAGGAACTGAAGTTCAAACTCGCCATCTAAACCGTTTGCCGCTCATATTCCAATGTACTCGGTTCGGGAGACTTGGGGACTTTTTTCTTTTTTTTTAATAGGAAAGGAAAATCATATTGAATTTAAGAGAGTATACGTACATTGTTCAACAAACATATTTATAGGGGCTCCAAGAAAAGAGTTTTGAGGTTCCTAAGAGCAACCGCAGTGGGCGACTAAACTCAAATATTTGGGTTGAGAACGAGACGTAGTGGGACGTACTATCGACCAAATCCCAGACTAAACCCAAATCCCAGATTATATTTGGTCGGGACCAAAGACTAAACCCAAATTATAGTCGAGCGAACGTATAGTTAACGCCCCACACCAGGCGAACGTATAGTGTACGCACCACAACAAGCGAACGTATAGTGTACGCCCCACACACCAAAGTAACGTATAGCCTCGCCCCAATTTTTTTTTTTTTTTTTTTTTTTGTGTGGGGCGAGGTTTATACCTCCGCCCCATTCTTTTTTACACTCTTTATAGTGGGGCGAACTTTATACCTTCGCCCCATTTTTTTTTTTTTTTTTTTATTTCATTTTTGGAATCTCCCGATCGGCGAAACGTATATTCTACGCCCCACACCAAAGAACGTATAGTGTACGCTCCACCAAATTTAGTCTTCCACCCGTAGCGTCACACACCAGACTAAACCCAAATTTTGGTCTTTTTTTCCCTCTTTGGTCTTTGGTTATACTCGCACCACTGCAGTTGCTCTAAGGATTTAAATATCCTACAATGAAGATAAGGGGACCTGATTCATAAGAAAAATATTAAAATACCCTTAACCTATTAAATATTGAAAACCTAAAACTAATTTGTTTTCATTCCTCTCCTTTAATTCTTTCATTTTCTTCTTCCCCATCACCTCCATCGCTTATTTCTTCGATTAATCGTCAATTCTCAAAATAATTCATTATCGATTAACACCATTTAATCCACCCGCAATAACTTCAATAAGGTAAAAATCAAAAGCCCATCTTATTTAATTGGTTTCAATGCATGGATAAGCGGAATCGATCGAATTGGGTTTTTTGAAAAACAATTTCAGAAGTGTCTACGGTTGGGAAATATGAATTTTCCCAACCGTAGGCTTAACTGTCTACGGTTGAGAAGTATGAATTTTCCCGACCGTAGACAGCCTACGGTGGGGAAATATGAATTTTCCCACCGTAGACTGAACTGCCTACGGTTGGGAAGTATGAATTTTCCAACCTGTAGACTGTCTACGGTGGGGAAATATGAGTTTTCCCAACCGTATATTGAACTGTCTACGGTTGGGAAGTATGAATTTTCCCAATCGTAGACTGTCTACGGTTGGGAAATATGAATTTTCCCAATCATAGACAGCACTGAAACTGTTTTTTGCAAAAATAAGTGATGGGTTTTCTTAGTTTTTTCTTTTTATGATCAACATCTTCATCATGACGGAGAAGAAAAAGAAGAAGAATAATAGGGTTTTTTTATGGTCATCATCTTCATCATGATTTATGAATGGAAAGAGAAGGACAAGATAATGGATTTAGTTTTTTGTATATGATCATCATCTTCATCATGATTTATGATTGAAAAGAGAAGGAAAAGATAATGAATTTAATTTTATAATTCATGGAGGGTATTTTAGCCATCAAAAAAAAAATAGTTAGATATGGGGTTTTGTTGATTACTATTTCATAACCCGATTTTGTCATCATGTGAGCCCTCAAAACTCTTTTCTTGGAGCCCCTATAATAGGTTTCTTGTTCAAGTCTTGCTGGATTAAAGATTGAATCCAAGCAGGAGCGATTATTAAACCATCTAAAACATAAAGAATGGGACCTTGCAAAATTGGCCAAAGAATCAGCCAGATGATTTGCATCCCTATGTGCATAAGAGCACACCCAAAAATCAAAAGTTCTAAGAATTGACAGAGCATCATAAATGAAGTTATTGGTTGTCCATCTAACAATTGTGGATTTTCCATTTAAATCTTCAATTACATTAACACAATCCCCTTCTAGATGAATTTTCCTCCATCCCATCTCTTTAGCCCAAAGCACTGACTCCAGAAGAGCTTGCGCCTCTGCCTGTTCAGGATCTACTGCACCAGATGCACCTCCTCGCAATCCATAGCTGATACATGTATCATTTATACATATTAGCCCCCAACCAGATAGACTATTTTTATCAATATGTGAAGCATCAAAATTAATTTTCAGGATGCCATTTCTTGGTGGTGGCCAAGTTTGTGTAGTTTGGCTAGTAGAAAGGTGTTGAGTAGAGGGATTTACTCTTAACCTGTTCCAATCCTCAAGCTGCATAAGAACATTATTAGAGATTTCTACCTGGTTGAAGCTATTATTTTCAAACACTTTTGCACATCTCGATTTCCAGATCATCCATAAAGTAAAGCAAGCAAAATCATACAGTTTGAAGTTCTTATGCCCATTAGTAGTAGTAACTAGGAAGAAACTGCAAAGCCATTGATATATGTCCTGGTTTTGAATGATTGCAGTGAGACTAAAACTTACATATGTCCAAATGTTCTTTGAGACTGTACAGTCAAAAAATAAGTGTTGAACAGTTTTAGAAGAATTACCACAGAGAGAACAAGAATCATCCTGGTGTCTAGTTATTTTGGCTAACTTAGTCTTGGTTGCTAGACATTTATGCAAGAATTTCCAGATAAAGTGTTGTACTCTAGGTGGTAATTTGTGCCTCCAGAAGGATTTCCAGCAAATAGTTAGGTTGTTCTTAGTAGGTTTAGCCACCATATTCTCATTCAATATAGCATTGTAAGCAAATTTAATGGAGAAAAAACCATTGTTTGCTGGTTTCCATCTAATTATATCCTTACCTATAAAGGGGATCCTTATGCTTGTTATATCCTTAACTAGAGCCTCATCAAAAAGAGCTTTTAGAGTATCTAGTTTCCAAAGCTTACTATCCTGATCTATTCACTGGCTAACAAGGCACATACCAGAAGATTGGAAAGTAGAAGGAGGAGGGCCATTTATACTGGGTATCCAATTATCCTTCCAGATTTGTATAGCAGTGCCATCACCTACTTCCCATATATAGTTCTTTTTGACAATCTCAAGGCCAGTGCAAATTCCATTCCAGATCCAGGAACCCTGATTGCTTATGCTGTCATTCAAAAGATTGAGATTAGCAAAGTATTTTTCCCTAAGAATAATGGCCCAAGGTTCATCTGGGTTTTCATTTAGCCTCCAAGCTAGTTTAGTAAGAAGGGCCATGTTCAAAACATCGGTTCTTCTTATGTTCAGACCACCTAATTCCTTAGGGAGACTTATGTCACCCCAACCTTTGATGTAACATCCTCTTTCATTTTCTTTTTTGCCCCACCAGAAATTCATTTG
The DNA here is from genome assembly GCA_023531295.1 of Papaver armeniacum. NCBI lineage: Eukaryota > Viridiplantae > Streptophyta > Magnoliopsida > Ranunculales > Papaveraceae > Papaver > Papaver armeniacum. Next base: position 5,842 of record JAJJWW010005588.1, on the reverse strand, counting down.
AATACTTTCCATTTTGTTGGTTAGTTCTTTAGGCATGGGAAAGACAGCTAGATGGTGGCTAGCTAAACTACCTAGGACTGCTTGGTTCATGACAGTTCTACCAAAAGGAGATAGGAAAATAGAATCCCAAACATGAAGTCTATTCATATAACTGTCAAGCAGATGAACAAAGGAATCATATTTTCTTTTCTGCAAAAGAATGGGGACTCCTAAATATTTTTCATTAAGGGACATTCTCTTAATTCTAAGAGTATTAGCTATCTCATTCTTAACAGCATTAGGGACCTTAGAACTATAAGCTAGAGCTGATTTTTCAAAGTTAATGGCCTGACCAGAGAACTTACTAAATTGATTAATCAAGGTAGATAAATTCCTAGCATCTGTGTTTCTAGCTTTAATGAAAATAAGGCAATCATCAGCAAAAAATAAATGAGAGATAGGTGGAAAGTTCTTGTTGGATTTAAATCCATGAATTTCATTTTTTTTCTTCAGCAGTTCTTAAGCCTCTAGAAGGCTTCCATACGTAAAATAAAAAGGTAAGGGGTCACCCTGCCTTAATCCCCTTTGAGGATAGAATACTTTACCTGGGGATCCATTGAGCAAGATAGAGGTGGAGACAGTTGAGATGCACTGTTAATCATACTACACCAAGCATCAGAGATACCTATTTTTTTCAAGCTAGCAATAAGAAAGCTCAATTCCACTCTGTCAAATGCCTTTGACATATCAAGTTTAATAGCTACACACCCATATTTAGCTTTAGTTTTTTTCATATAATGGATAAGTTCATGAGCAATAATTATATTATCATGAATTAGTCTACCAGATAAAAAAGCAGTTTGTGCAGGTGAGATGATTTTGTGCTAAACACATTTTAGTCTAGAAGCCAAAAGCTTAGATATGATTTTGTAGCTAACATTACACGGACTTATGGGCCTAAAGTCTACAGCTCCTTTAGGACTATTATGTTTAGGAATCAGAGTAATAAAGTTGTGATTTAATTGTTTTAAAAGATAATGTGAGTGGAAGAAAGCTTGAACCATTTTGACAACATCAGGACCTACAGTTTCCCACATTAGCTAATAAAAACCTGGTGGAAAGCCATCTGGTCCTGGTGTTGTCCATGGTTTCATATCAAAAACAACTTTTTTGATTTCATCTGCATTTGGCATAGCAGCTAATATTGCATTATCTGCATCAGATATACTAGCACTGACATTGTTAAGGAACAAATCTGGGCAAGGTGGATTAGTAGATCTACTCATTGAGCTAAAGTGTCTTAACGGTTCACATTCAATATCATTTCTATCATTCAGCCAAATACCAAGATTATTTTGCAGGGATTCAACCTGAGTTTTTTGTCTTCTAAAATTAGCTTTATGATGAAAGTATGCAGTATCTCTATCATCCATTAAGAAAGAATCATCCGCTTACCCCTTTGCCTCCAAAAATCAGCTTCCACATCATACCAATATTTTAGTTTCTGAGTTAATTCATTAACTATACTACTGTTATGATGATTGGCATTTCTAGTAAGAACAGACAATTGAGCTTCAAGATTGTAAATCTGAGTATTAAAGTTACGAAAGTGATGGTAATTCCATAGCCTAAGACCCACTTTAACATTTTTCAGACAATGAGTTAATTGAAAAGTAGCAGACCCATTACTGTTACATTTCCATTCATTATTTATGATATCTTTACAACTAAGATCTCTAAACCAAGCTTTATTCACTCTAAAGGGTTTCTTAGTAGAATTTTCTAATTTGGTAGTGAGTGATATTATAGGACAGTGGTCACTACCCAAAACAGTGAGGTGATACAAAGCAGCATTGGGGTAAGTATCAGCCCAGTCAAAAGAGGTGAGAGTTCTGTCTAGCATTTCTAGGATTAGTTCATTACCACTTCTCCTATTGATCCAAGTATAAGGACTATCAATGTAATTCATGCTAGTCAAAAAGTTGTTATTTAATATCATATTGTTATTATCTATCTCAGACTGACTAGGAATATTACCACCTTCTTTTTCATCCCTATGCAAAATAAAGTTTAGGTCACCAATAACTATCCAAGGATTAGTATGGGTTGTCCTAATTTGACTAATATGATTCCACTGCCTAGATTTATCAGTATCATTTAAAGCCCCATATAAACAAGTCACCGAGGACCTAGCATTCTGACTATCCAGTTTGACTAAGAAGTTTATCATATTAAAAATTTTATCAATGATCTGCAAGTCAATATTATCCTTCCATAAAAGACAAAGACCTCCAGACAAACCAATGGGATTCAAAAAAGTGACATTAGGGTACTTTTGTCTATCAAGAAGGTACGACATTCTTTTTTGTTGGTTTTTTGTTTCACTGAAAAAGATGATATCAGGGTTTTGGGATTTTATGAGCATATTGAGATGGTTTCTTGTATCCTTGTTACCAAGTGATAGAAGTCACGAGTTCTGTTCTTACCACCGTTTTCATGGACACTTAACAAATGACTGCAGAAATATAAAAAGAATCATCCTCATAATGATTGACCAAGGAAAGCTAAGTCATTTTCTAAAAAGTGAAGAGAAGGTTCAGCCATTACCACCACCGCCAGAAATGCACAGAACAAATTCAACAAAGGGGAAAGAAACATTCGTAATAGAAGTTGGATCGAAAGCTAAAAATTTGTTTTGAATGGTGCAGAGGCAGAGAGTAGCAGGAGCAAAAAGTGTAAGAAGTGAGTAATCATCAAAAGACAATAACAAAAGCTTGTTAAGGGAAAGAGGAAGAAAAAATAATTAAAGAAGAAATATGCGAGGATCTCGCCATCAAGAATGTATGATAATTTGATTGAAAAATTGAAAAAACAAAAATGAATAAACAATGTAAGATTGCGCGATGGATTCGCAAACAAAATGAATGATTGAATGAATTAACAAAAATGAAAGAGTGAGTGAATGGGACGAACCTTTATGGCGTACACCTTAGTTCGCGAATGATATTTCGCAAGAGGAAAATGTAAGACCTAAAGTACGTCATATAAGGGGGTATCTCTTGACATGGCTCAGTGAAAAGGTTACACCGCTCCTGGAACCCGAGTCATGGAAATTTGGGGCCCATGAAAGCCTATCCTGGGAGATACCTTGGATTTCCAACTATATATATATGGTTATACCCAGTTGGACGCCCGAGGGTCTCTTCCAAGGAGTCGTGTATGCTTAAGGCGCCGGGGTACACGGTTGAGCCAAGAGTGCCTGGGCATTTGAAGTGTCTCGGCCATTCTTGGCAAGTCTTGGTATATGTTGTACTCGGCCCAAGAAAACTCCACTTAGGGTGCGGTCTCGTAACCATAAACCATATAGGTATAAGGGATAAGAGGCTGCGAAAACAATCAAGTTGTTAAGACCGGATGGGAGGAGCTAGTCTTGTATGGCCGATGTACGCCTCCTTGAAGGGGCAACCAAGGAGAAGATAAGGCGGCACCCTCCATTAGGGAGCTGATAAGTGTCAAAAGACGCAAATGTCATGAGACTTTATTTTCGCAAGAAAATTTAGGCTTGTCATATTTGTGCGATGATCCTGTAGAGGCAATAATACTAACGCAAGGGTAAGGCGAGATCAATGGGTTTTTACATGAAAATGTAAAGACGTCCTGCGATTTCGTCGCGAAGACGGCAATGTCATGGGATTTTACATTCGCAAGAGTGTTTAAACCTATCATATTGTCGCAAATAAAATATCCTGCAGAGGCAAAAATACTTAAGAATTGATAAGACAAGGTCAATGGGTCATTACATGAAAATGTAAAGACGTCCTGCGATTTTGTCGCAACGAGGGGTGGCGAAATAAGACCTTTAATTAGGAAGGCAAAATAAGACCGCACAAGAAATGTTAAGACAAGATCAATAGATTTCTTCATTTATGATGATATCCTGCGATCTTGTCGCGATAATGAACTTCAAAATAAATCTCTCATTTGCAAATAAATAACAAAGGCAAGTATGGGAATGCATGTGATGAAATTTTGATTATTCATTTTCATATGATAGATTTATGCATAAAGGAAACAAGAAAATAAATGATAATGTACTACAAAGAATAATTGCTTGATTAGTATGCGCAGGTAAAGAAAACAAAGGTTGAATTCATATTGAGTAATCCAAGAAATTTACAATGAAAGTTTATAGAAATAGAAGATTAAAAGGATATATATACAGATATTACAAGAAATGAAAGAAGAAAAGGAAGTTATTTCTTGGAAGATTCTTCTTCTTTATCAGATTCTTCGATTTCATCCTTCTTCTCGCTGAGACTCTTCTTCTTCACTAGCTTCGCTATCGTAAACGTCGAGAAAGGCATATCTTCGGAATAATATCAAGAAGACAAGGGTATGAACTAAGAGGAATCTTGTGGTCATTGCAAACTGTCTCAATAGTTTGATTGCGGCGAACAACATAGTTGTTGAAATTAAATTCTTCGTAGCTTGCGCTTGTTTCTTCAACTTAGAATACTTGTTGTTGCGAAGAGAAAAGTCTTGTGCGAGATGTTCTTTTTCAGACTCAAGTTCTTCAATACTTGTTTGAAATCTTTTCTCGGATTCTGCAAAACATATGATAATGAGTTAACAATTCAATAACAATACTACAGAAGTAAGGAAGGAGTAAAGTATAATAAACAACCTTCTCTCGTCGGATATCATATCTTTAACCAAGGCGGTATGCTCGGCATGAAGACTAACATCAACACCTAAGTTATTCCCGGCATTATCTAGAACCTTCGCAGCCCAAGCAAATTCATCATTGTTATTTATAACAAGAAGCGAACGAATTTGATCTTCTCGCTCATTAAGTATTGCATTCGACGAAGAGATTCATCTCGTTCAATTTGTACTTCGAGAAGAGATTATTGAAATTTTGCTAACGCCCGAGCACCTTTATTTTAGCTCCCTGCGACTCCCTCGCGACACTGTCGTTTATTAATCCCCAAACCTTGTACGTTGCGATATTATGATCCTACATCTTGCCTCTTTTCCTTGAATATTGCTTGAAGAGCGATTTTAAGGAAAAATTCATTGTTGTAATAATCCTTGGCTTTAATTGGTGAAGGAACGAGCGAAAGAATACTTTTCCTGAAAAGTACGTAGCCTCTATTCTTTAGCGAAGTTCCGAAGCTTCTTTGTAATATATATATGAAGTTAAAGTCCTCTGTCTCTCCTCACATCTCCTCTGCGCGAGGGAGAAAAGGTCATGAGAATCAATATTTTTATTTGCCGCAACTACTTATCTTCATCTGTTTCAGCTCCGTACTATTACACAGATTTTGACTATTAAAGTCTTTTCTTGACACGTCTCTTCCCTTCCGCAATTTGCGCTCCTGCTACTGTAAATCTTTTCTTCATCCCTTCTAACGCTGATCCTAATCTCCAACCTACCATCCATTCCCATACTGATAATGGCTTCCATTAGTCGTGCATACAAATCTTCTTTTGATGAAGTTCACTAAGTTGCTCGAGAAGGGTTTTACTCTATCAACCATTCCCGATCAAGAATCTTCATCTATTCTTTCGCAGTTGTTTTCTGATCATCAATGTGATGATCAAAAAATTATAGTCTCGCTTAGGTCGCCTTCTCGCAGGACTCCCCATTCCCATATACAATCTGAGATGCCTTTATTTTTTGAAATCTTGGCCCATGAAAAATTCTCTCGAGTCATTTTTATCAATTAAGTGGTGATTGCATTCGCCTAATGCTTGAGTTCGCGAACCGTGGTCTTGGCAAAGGATCTTTATACTCTAATACCGTTAGAACTCCCACCGCAGACTTGAAATAGCTGCCGAGAAGTACACTCGAGAGAACTTT
>JAJJWW010005586.1:0-97217 GCA_023531295.1 Papaver armeniacum | reverse complement strand
AAATAGGTTTCAAAATCGTATAACTACGCCCCCAGAACCCCCGGATAGTGGCAAACAATTTATGAAAATTTCCAACAAATGTTGGCATGGTTTTTTGGTTGAATACCATGCCGGCACCAAGCTTTTTCAGGGGATTGCAACAATGGTGGATTTAAAGAAAAAATCAAATTTTCAACCTCTTAACAAAGAATTCTCTCATCACAATCATCTTCCATTTTCAAAAAAAAAATTCCACTCAATTTTTTTCTCTCCTTCTACTCCTCACTCACACAAATTAAAATAAAAACAAACACTAATCTATCCCCAAATACTTAAGATTTTACTAATTATTATTAATCACTAATCCCGATTATTGAGGGCTAGATTAGGAATTAAAAAAATACTGAGATAAGGGGTGACTCCGATTTGATATTTGGATCCAATTTTTGTCTTTTTCCTCTATCCCCCAATTAGTTTTGATATCCCCCAATTAATTATAATCATAAAATCATTTTTGATATAAACTCAATCCAAATCTTAAATAATATCACCATATATAAGGAAAAAATCTATTCATCATACAAAAAAAAAAATTTTTTTTTGCCTTTTAATATACTCCCTTTGTATCTAAAAAATAGGCTGGTTTGTGTGCAAATTTACACACAAACCAGCCTATTATTTAGAAACGGAGGGAGTAGTTTGGTTTTCCTTAATTTTTTCCTTAATCGTCATTCCCGTTTTATATAAAAATATTTATGGACATCTATAAAATTCTTAATGATCTGGATGAAGAATGTCTTAATGATCTGGTAAAGGTTCAAAATGAATTTAACTCCAAGGAAGTGCAATATAATACTTTTTTGAAGCAAAAAAACAGAAATAAATGGATCAAGGAGGGTGCTGCCAATACTAGTTTCCTTCATGCAAATCTCAAAATAAGACAGGCAAGAAACTGTATTAATGAATTGGAGAATAGTAATGGAGATATTATCTCAGATCAAGAATGAATAGCTGATACCCTGGTTAACCATTTTGAAAATAAATTTAAATTTCAAGAAGTTAATATTGAAGGTTCAATGCTGGATGTTATTCCTGAGGTCATCACATCTGAAGAGCAAGAAATGTTGGAGAAAATACCTGATGAAGAGGAAATTAAAACAACCATTTTTTGCATGGATCCTGATAGTGCCCCTGGACCAGATGGAGTATCTTGATGGTTTTACAGAGCTTGCTGGCATATTATAAATAAAGAAGTTGTACAACCTATCCAATTCTGCTGGAAAAGAAAATTTATTAAATTCTAATTTTTTGGTGTTGCTGCCAAAAGTGGATGGTGCAAGAAGTCCAAATCAGTTTAGACCAATTGGTCTAAGTAATGTTAGCTTTAAGATTTTCACAAAGATTATTTCTACAAGAATGGGCACCTTAATGCACAAATTAATCTCTCCTCAGCAAGTTGCATATATTAAAGGAAGATGTATTCAAGAGCAAATTTTTCTTGCCTCTGAAATGGTAAATGGGATGAAGAAAAAGAGGAGATGTGAAAATGTGGACCGAAAATTGACATATCACAGGCATATGACTCTGTAAGTTGGAATTTTCTTTTTCAAATTCTTAAAAAATTTGGATTTTCTGAAAGTTGGTGTGAATGGCTGCATGTATTATTCAAATCAGCAAAATTGTCAGTTATGGTGAATGGTGGTCCTTGTGGCTTCTTTTCTGTTGGAAGGGGCTTCTTTTTGTGCTAATGGAAGAAGCATTGAGTAGAAGTATTTCTAAAGCAGTGAATGATGGTCACATAAAACCAATGGTGGTTAGAAGAGTATACATCCATCCCACTTATTGTTTCTTGATGATGTGTTTATATTTTGCAATGGAGAAAAGAGAAGCCTACTTTTTCTTCTTAAGCTATTAGAAAACTACCAAAATAGCTCAGGTCAATGCATCAACAAAAATAAAAGTAAACTGTTTATTGATGGCACTTCTGATCAGAGGAAAATATTAATCAAAGATATCATACAAATGGAGCTAAGTGCATTTCCTGACAAATACTTGGGGGTCATTTTAACAGCAGGAAGAGTAAAAGTTAGTACTGTTTGGCCAATGGTAGAAATGATGCAGAGAAAGTTAGCTGCCTGGAAAGGAAAATTATTATCTTTTCAAGAAAGACTAGTTCTTGTTAAATTAGTTTTATGCACGGCATCCCCATGTACAATATGGCAATTTATAAATGGGCACTTCGAGTTATTAAGATTTGTGAAAAGATTATAAGAAACTTCATTTGGTCAAAGACATGTGAAACAAGGAAATTTACTTGTTTACTCTTGGAAAAAGCTTTGTACTCCTTTGATGAAGGTGGTTTGGGAATTCAGAGATTGGTGAACATTAATAAAGCATTTCTTATGAGAATGATGTGGAAGATTATGAAGTCAAAGGATGACTGGGAAAAAATTTTCAGAGCAAAATATCAGAACAAGTATGGACAATGGACTAATAAATGGCAACTTTCTTCTCTGTGGCCTGGACTCAAATGGGCTTTTAATGCTCTCAGAGAAGATGTGAGATGGAACATTGGTGATGGACAAACCATTTCTGTATGGTTTGATACTTGGATAGGTGAAGGACTATTAATTGATATATTTGGTTTTACTTCTTACATAATCGACAACATTTCCACCGAAAGTTTCGGATATTTTTAAAAATGGTGTATGGTCTTTAATAACTGAAATTCAAGACATGCTCCAAAGCTTCACACTTCCAACTGCAGATGGAGGGGAGGATGAACTGATATGGATTGGTGATTTACAAGGTGCCTTTACTATTCAAGCAGCAATTAACAAGATAAGATTCAAGGAAAACACTTTACATTGGCTAAGGTACATATGGAATTCATTTATTCATCCAAGTGTTGCTAGTAATATCTGGAAACTAGTGCAAGGTATGTATGTTGATGATGACATTATGATGAGTAAAGGATATGAAATAGTATCAAGATGCTGCATATGTGAAGAAGCCTCGGACAACATGAATCATTTAATGTGGGAATGTAGTTTTAGCACACAAATTTGGAATTGGATATGTGCTATCTTCCATTTTTCTCAACCTCATAGTTTTGATGAAGTATGGAAATGTGCAAAGGATAAGAGTCCCTTAATCAAACAAACTTGGCTTACTGCTGCATGTATCATACTTAAGGAGTTGTGGTTCCAGAAAAACAAGAGATACTTTGAAGAAATCAAACCAAACTTACAGAGTTTCAAGATAAGAGTTCTTAAGTTGATTAATGAGAATGGTTTAAGAATTACTGGAAATCAATGGAACCAAAACTATGACTTGGAAATTATTGCAATTTTCAATATGGGTGTCAGGAATTGTAAGTTTCAGGGAATGAAAAGTTGTCAATGGATTCCTCCAAGTCTTGGATTTATAATGTTTTGCTGTGATGGTTCTTCTATAAAAAATCCTAATGCTGCTAGATTTGGTGTTGTAGTCAGAAACCATCTATGTGAAGTCCTTGGTGTTTTATCTGGAGGTATTGGAATTGCTTCAAACTATTTGACAGAAATATATGTTGTGATTTGTGCTCCGGAGCTTGCAGTGGTATGGGAAATGCAGAGCATAATTATTGTCTCTGATTCAAAGACAGTAGAAAACCAGTTTATGAATGGACATGTTCCTTGGTTTGTCAGAGGGAGATGGAAAATTGCAATGAGGAAATTATCAGAAGTTAGATACTTCCATTGCTATAGGGAAGTAAATTTTTCTGCTGACTGTGTGGCAAAGAGAGGAGCAGCCTTATTATCTGGTGAGAGGCAAATTTGTAGAGGAAGGCCTTCTTTCCTTAGTAGAGTGGAAATGCCAAATGTGGATTATTATAGGTTGTGTTAAAATTAGCTATTGAGCTTGTATCTGGACTTAGCCCAATGGGTTGAAAAATTGTATTTTGCTTTATTTCTCTTCATAATCCTTGATGTAACTCAATTTTGAAATTTTTTAATAAAATTCATGTGATTCAGAAAAAATATAAAATTATTAATAAATTAAAGCTTCTAAATATGGATTCCATAATAGACCATGATATCTTTGTTTTTTTTTTCTTAAAATATTTTCCAGAAAAATAATATTACCCGATTATTTTCAAAAAAAAAAAGTAATATTACTCGATTTATATTTTTTATATATTAATTTTAATTTTAAGAAAATAGGTAACTAGCTCAGCTGGTCATCCCCGTTCCTTGAAGATTTGATAGGCTCCAAGAGGTCACAGGTTCGAGTCCCCGATGGCGTAATATTGCAGAATTTGACATGGAAGGTAGAGTTAGCTTGGCCCCTTGCGACATGATCATCCATCATATCCGCTTTGGTTCCCTTGTTGGTTCCTCATCAGGCTCGCTAGTAGGCTAGCACGGCAACCGGTTCAACTAATGTAGTAGTACGTTGTTGGAGCTCAGCTTGTTGGGCTTCTAACTAGTTTCTTATAATACTCATTATCCAATAATAATAATAAATATATAAAAAAGGTAATACTATAGCATTTAATAGGGTTAGTCATGACACTTCTTAGGAAGTCTAAGACTTTAACTGCCGCTGGGAGAACCACCCTAATAAGGTACACTTTGAATCTTGCTCTAATCATATTATGTTGATGCTTAGACTACCAAAAGGTCTTGTCTCTACTTTGAATATGTATAAAAAGAAATTTTTATGGGGTGGGGATGGAGATAAAAAAAAAAAGTATACCCAAAAGTAAGTAGAATAGGGTGTGTAGGCCTGTTGAATATGGTGGATTAGGAGCGAGAAATATGAAGATAAATAATATATCCCCCTTGCGAAAATGGCCTGGAGGGTGTTTTTTTGCCAATCCAAATGCTGAGGTCACTAAGCTTTTGAAAGCTAAATATCATTCTGATACTGATTATTGGAAGTGTGAGAATAAGAAGACTAGTTTCGTCAGTTGGAAAAGTATTCTAAAAGGAAGGGATGCTGTAAAAGCATGTATTTGATGGAGTATAAGGGATGGTGAGAATGTTGACCTTTGGAATGAGCCTTAGGTTTCGAATCTTCCATTGGCAGCTATGACAAATATCTCTCCTCAGAATGTACCTAATATGCAGGTTAAGGATGTTATTGATCCTCAAACAAGAACCTGGAATTTAAACTCTATTGATAATATGATTTCAATGCAGGTTGCTAAAGAGATCAAAGCAATACCAATTAGCGGTGATAGTAGTTGCAAAGATCATTTGGTCTGGTCATAAAGTAAGAGCGGAGATATAACAATTAAAGAGGCATGCCGGTTCCTTATCTCTAATAGGATGGATGTTGAAATACTGAATCCTGATTGGAGATTTCTGTGGAAGCTAAAATGTCCACAGAAAATTAAATTTTTCTTATGGCTTTTATGCCATAACAAACTCAATCTGAATGAGTCGCTTTATCGGAAACACATTAGTCCTCATCCTGGCTATAGGTTATGTAATAATAATTTTGAGTAAGCTTACCATTTGTTATTCGATTGTAGGGTGGTTTGGCCTATATGGAGGAAGATTATAAATTGGATTGGATTTAAAACATTTAGTGAACATATATTACCCACTCTGTTTAAAAATTTGTGCAGGACAACATGAAAAATAGGTGCGTGGAATGACAATATATATTTCCATTTGTTTTGTAGGCAATGTAGAAAGGACGGAATGATTGAATATTTAAACAGATACAGTTCCAACCAACAAGAATTCTTGCGTGGGGGCTAAGAAAGGCCAAAGAGTTTCTAGAAGCAGGTGGCTACTTAAAAAGGGAAGGAGTCAAAGTTTTTAATGTTGTTGTTCCTTGGGTACATCCAAGAGATGGCTACTTCAAGATCAATTGTGATGGCGCTTCAAATGAACCATTTTACTGGCATCGGCGGTGTTATTCGTGGCGACAATGGTGTATTTTAGGCTTGCTATGCGAAGCAAATCTTCATAAATAATAGTAATATAACTGAAATATGGGCCATAAGGAACGGTCTACTGCTGGCAAGGGAGTAGGTGTAGATGGTGAAATTTGGATAAGGGGTAAAACTGTCATTTCAAGACCATAGCCAAAATTCAACTCTCATGGGAGAGGTTAAGCCCTTGGTCCTCAAGGCACCATAGCCACAATTTCTAGTATACGTCACCGCGAGACACTACTGGGCGTGATGCCGTGACTCCTAGCTCACATCCCCGCGAGATACTGCTGGTCACGTAGGTTCTGTAGAGCGTAAGACGTCCCCAACAGACTTATGAACTAGAACAACCACAATTTCATCATGTCTTCGCGAGACGCAACTGATTGTGATGCCATGATTCCTAGTATACATCCTCGACGAGCTGATTGTGATGCCATGATTCCTAGTATACATCCTCGATGAGATACTGCTGGTCATGTAAGCTCTGTAGATGCGTAAAAACGTCCCTGACGGACTTATGACCCAGAACGGAGATATGCATATCTCCTGTAAGCACGACTCATCCTATTTGAGATCGAGGAATGATTCCTAGTACATCATCGCGAGATACACTGGTCATGTATACTCTAGGCTCCGACTTGACTTACTGAGGTTTCCGAATAATTCCTAGGACATCCCCGTGAGATACATGGTTATTCTGCCTCTGGGCGCTTTCAACAGATTCCTAGAACATCATTCTGAGATACATTGGTCATGTCTGCCCCATAAATACGTAAATTCCTAGCACATCTCTGCAAGATACGCTGGTCAAATAAAAGTGAGACAAAGTTTCGCGGCGACATTAATCGGGCGTACAAAGCCCTTTCTCTCTCTTCAGGACGAGTCCCAGCTGACCACAGAGAGATTCAGATCCGTTAAGAAAATCTTCGTATAGATTTTGATCTGCCCTCAAAATCTCGGAGAGATTCACATCTCTTATCAAAATCCCGGAGAGATTCACATCTCTTATCAAAATCCCAGAGAGATTCACATCTCTTCACAAAATCTCAAAGAGATTCACATGTCTCCTCAAAATCTCAAAGAGATTCAAATCTCTCGGAAAAATCTCAGACAAGGCTGAATATTCCCCATGATATGCACAAGCCTCATGTAGGAATCGAGTCTCCTTTTCAGACTCTCCACACGAATTCTGAGGCATCTCATGCCTTTTCACGTGACATATCCTAGTCATTCTTATAGGTCGGAGAATATCTCTCTATCTTGGCCAACTCGGCTAAAGATAATATTTCTCTCTCTCAACATATCATCACAAAGGCTGACTCAGCTTCACACAAATGGGGGGATATCAATTAGGGCTTTGGTCTGGCGGTCTACGCCACGTGTGAAAAATACCCGGCTTATTTCTCACCGCAGAAGAGAGTAAAGGCGGTGGAATAATGAGATAAACTCAACCTAGTTTATCTCTATCGATTCTTGAAGAGACATGAGAATTGACCCGTACGGCACAAAAAGCAATCCTTATCTTCACCGACTTGAGATTAGATAATTCAACTATAAATAGGTCCTCTATTTCTCCAAGCTACGATCATCTTTCTCATAACCTCTCAGAGCAATTCTTCTTCAAACCCTAGATCTGATCTATCTCTTTGTCTGCTTCCCTCCCTAAGACCAACCATAAATCTCTTCCATGTGACTGAAGCAGCTTTTGAACGGCCACCGTGCATGCTTTAGGCAGAGACTGTTCATGCTCAACCTCCCGTAACTCACTTTCAGAAACCCTAGAATCTCACTTCTGGCCTCTGTCAGATTTTAGGAAACTATAGTAGCGTATACAAAAAATTGAGGTGAAAAGCGATTCCACTAATTATGTTGTAATGTTTTGCAATAAAAAATGTGTAATACCTTGGAACATGAAAGGTTTGGTAAAAGATATACAGAAGTTGAAGAAAAATTTTGAAGATATTGTGATTACCCAAAGATATAGAAAGGAGAATTCAGTTGCGGACTACTTGGCCAAATCTGGTGCTTCAAATAAGATGGAAGGTGTTTGGATCAATCAACCTCCAAATGAAATTGTTAATTTGTTGAGTGCAGACTTTAGTGGAAGATCAATCATGAGAGTTGTGAAAGGAGTTACTTAGTTTCTGTTTGGCTGTAGGCCAGTATATCAAAAAAAAAAAAGACACTTCTTACGGGTTCCTTAAAAACTTGACTTCGTCAATTAGGACAGTTACAAGGAAAAAATTTGTTCTATTTTGGTGACTTGTATATCTTGCTCCTGTTGGTGACTTGTATATCTTGTTCCTGTACAAACACGACTTTCTTGATCGCGACATCAAACTCCTATCCGACATGTTGCATGGTCGGGGAGTAGTTCATGGTTCCCGTCCTTTCTAATTAAGTTGCACCATCTTTAATACATAATTAGTTACGAAGGACGACGCGTGAAGATTAAAGGCTTGATTCCATATCTAGTGGGTTCCTTTTTTATGTTCCATGTAGACACCATGTATTTTACTCTCGCAATGTATGTTATTGAGTCTCAATTTATTATCTCGCCACCATATATTATATTTTTGTACCGATGTTAACAAAATTATTGTCAAATACATGTCAATGAGAACTATGGAAAATTATCACTTTTGTTATAGGGAGGGGGTTTCCGGATCAAGGGAGTGGGAAATTCGGATTCAACTCACCTATTCACAAATGAGTCAGAGTGTAATACTTTCAGGACCAAAATATCCTTTACACTTGACTCACTTGTTTCTTTTTGAACCCGCAAATTCATAACAAGTTATGTTCAATAAGCTATATAACTATGAACAACCAAAAACTCTCATAAAATCCAGAACCATATTTCATCTATGGTCCAATGTAAAATCTCAAACTAAGAAAAATCAAAATGAAACATTTTTCAAATTTATGTTTTCAAATATAGTACCACAGTTTGATGGATGAAAATATGAAACACCAAATCAATTATAGCATGGTTCTTTTGTTTTTATGTATATGTAATAAGAATAAGAAAAAATCAGTTTGTAACACCTTGGTTCGTTAGCACCGGTGGAAGAGAATTGAGACATTCACGTTCACAATCCGTAACGCGAAATCCAAATTTCTCTACAATACATAACGTGATGAAACTCAGCATCTCACTACCACCTAAGAGACGGTAAAATACAATATTTCAGTTCCATTTCATTGATGGTGAAATACACAAGGCCATCCAACCGATACGCATAATAGTAATTGGTAGATTAGTGCGCAAGAAGATAAAAATGCTGAGTAATAATATGAATTTTGCTAGGTTTTAATCTATATATTTTTTTTTATTTCTTGTACTTTAATCACTTACATTCTGTGCACCCTAGTAAACCAGTGTTCCATCATCTTCATTCATAGCACAAAGTGAAGGATTCTTGAAACCTAGCTATGTTCACATCAGATTCATGGAGGGAGCCCACTCTTTAAAGAAGTCTATAGGGTTTTCTCAGCTACGTTTCATGTAGTTGGACGCTAAAAATTTTATAAGCCGATCATCAAGAATTTCTCAGTAATATTATAGTAACCATTTTGAATTTCAGTGATAATCAGAAAACATAAAGTTATCTCTCTGGCTCAGCTCAAGACACAACCCAGTGACAATCACAAAACACAAACCAATCTTTTCAAATCTTGTTTACCCTGAATATTGAGCAACCCTGTTTTCACGTTATTTAGAGGAAACGAGAATTCCTGTTTTCCATAGTAAACTTTGCAACGAAAAAATCCTGGCAGGTTACATGTTTTGGTTTACCGATTTCAGATGAGGTCTTATTCTTGTTTCAAGTTCATTTGATATTGCATTCTTCATCAACTACTCTATTGATTCAGTTAGCTAGTCAGGTTGTTGATAGAAATAACCAAAGGTATTCGATAAATAAAATGAAACCAATTAAACTTGCGAAAGACCTCACTAAATAAGCTAAATTCTACATTACCGAGTTTTTTTTACGAGAGATTTAAATTTGTTTTTCTTAGGTTTCTTCTGGGAATAGGGGAGGATGAACATGAAATATGGTGGATTGCTAACAGAAAATGGGTGATTTGGCCAAAAAAATACTGTTCCCGGTTCAGATGGATGGGTAAACCTTTTCCCTGTGTCAAATGGACAGTACTCTTTTTTATTTGAAACAGACAGAAATGCCCTTACAAAATATCTTACTATTAGGAAACTCTATAGAGAATATCGAAAGTAGATCTCTTTTACCATCTTTCTTCAACTACCATTACTTCTTCCTTCATCGTCTCCACCACCACAGAACTCCAACTCCACCATCGTTATCATCTTCCACTGCGATCTCTTCTCTACCACCGTTTACATAACCACAATTATTGATAACATCATCTTCCTCCGTCATCTTAATATCTTCCACCATCACCAATATCGAATTCATCATGTTTCTCCAACAACACCATTATAGACACTGACAACGCCACCATCAAGATTGGTATTTTCAGATGCCCTAAATTTTTCAAATTAAATTTTTTTCGGGATTTTTGTTAAATGAATTTCAGAAGATAAGTGACAAAGAATATTCTCAATTCGTAAGTTTCATAACCTTAATTGTCTTTTAGATTATGTTCGAACTCAAATTTGTTTATCTTTGTTAAAAATTTGGTGCACCTGTACACATATGTAGATTTGTTTCTAAGTATGAAATTAAAATTTTATGATTGAAGCATTGCACTTGTTTTTACTGAAAATGTTTGCATGTTTATTTTGATTGGAATAATATGGGTTTTCATCTTGTTTTAAATTTTCATATTGATTTATTTTTATTTTGGTAATATGGATTCTTGTATAAAAGAAATTGTTCAATCTAGACATGATGAAACTAATTTCGTCGTGTTTGAATTGGGTTTAATTTTGTTTCACCCATTTTATACTAGGAAGAAATTGGTTTCATCGTGTTTTAGACTCGATTGAGTTTGTTTCACCCATTTTAAACTAGGATGAAACTGGTTACATTGTGTCTTAGGTTAGGTTGAATTTGGTTTCACCTATTTGAGACTGAGATGAAACTAATTTCATCGTGTTTGGAATTGGGTTTAATTTGGTTTCATTCATTTTAAACTCGGATGAAACTGGTTTCATCGTGTTTTAGAATGGGTTGAATTTGTCTCACATATTTTTAACAAGGATGAAACTGGTTGCATCGTGTCTTAGGTTAGGTTGAAATTGGTTTCACCTATTTGAGACTGAGATGAAACTAATTTCATCGTGTTTGCAATTGGGTTTAATTTGGTTTCATCCATTTTAAACTCGGATGAAACTAGTTTCATCGTGTTTTAGAATGGGTTGAATTTGTCTCACACATTTTTAACAACAATGAAACTGGTTTCATTGTATTTTAGTTTTGGTAGAATTTGGTTTTACCTATTTTAAACCAGGATGAAACTGGTTTCATCCCATTTTAGATTAGATTGAAACTAATTTAATCCCACTTAAACTGATTTATTATCTTTCATATTCATGGTTTTTTTAATCCCCCAAAGTGCTTCTTATTCCCTAAAATTACTGACTATAACGTATAGGTTGTTTGGTTCATTATGTTCATAGGATTGTTGGTACTCTTAAAAAAAAAATTAATGTCATGGACGTTGGAAGCAACACAATCCAATTTCACCAGGTTGGTTCTTCCATTCCAGCTGCACTTTTACATTGTCATCTATCAAAATTGTTCATTCATTTTGACCAATGCTTGGTTAATAATTAGTTGTCGGTATGTAATGCACACTATATATGTCAAAACGTTGCACTAATAGGCCTACATAAATAGAAATTTAAGCAATCAAAAATGGCTGTTAATTTTTGTAGCAGCTAAACCTATCACTCCAACAACTTGGAATGATACAACACAGTGCCTGGAGGTTCCAAAGAGAGTTGCTGGATATACCAGTTTCAACTCTTGGTGGTTGGGTATTTAAATACTTATGCCCATTAAATAACCAAAAGATAAAAAAAAATCTTGGTTTGAATGTTGATACTGTGACGCATCTAGAGGAAGTATAAAAGAAATACTTGGGGAAACGCAGTGGTGGTGATGGGGATGTTGGACTGGTGATTTGTTGGGGTTGGTTGCAGTGGCGGTGTTGGACTGGTGATTATCAGATTAAAGTAGGCGCAAAAAGCTTACACCAAATCCACCACTTACACCGGCATTAAAAACACAACCAGTCCAATACCACCATCAATTGCATCCTTTCTTTGGTGTTTTGATTGGCATAAAGGTGTGAAAACAGTAAGCTCTACAACTGATGGTATAGATAAGAGTAGCTAGAAGAGGAGAGACATTACTAAGGTTGTAAAAGACGGTTACCTTATCGTTATTATTTTAATCATGAAGTGTGTTTCTGGTTTAGTTTCTAATACGTTTGTTTTTGTTTTAGTCCAACCCGACTACTCCACTTGCTTGATATGCATTGCAAAAGTTGGAACTCAGCCTATGACTTTTTCAGCCTCACTTTAGCCTCAGGGTAAGAGTTCTATTTTTTCTATGCTTTTAATATTTTCTACTTCAAGCTGTTGCTCCTGCTTTGGATGAAAACAAAATTTAAAAACTGCACCGACTTTGGAAGTGTATGCATCATCAACTTTACATCCCCACAAGCTGCATGGAGATTCCACAGGGAACACCATTTTAAGCAACAAGTTTTTTCTGGTCGAAGCATATGCCGAGTAATATACGCACCATTTTAGGTAACCTGATTTCATCATTTTATGAGTTTGGCAGCTCATAACAAGTGTTCACCTCTTCTATTGACCATATGTTTTCCACCTATGATTGTGTGTAGGGTGTGGAAGCTCTGCAGAGACATTTCAAGAGCTCCTCCCCCCCAATGAGGTAGCAGTCATGTTCATTCCACCTCAGGATGGGAGACAGCCATCACATGATATGACCGTTACACCGATCTGCTGGTGGTGGTGGTTTTAAATGAAGGCAAAGGAACTGCGACAAACTCGTAATTTCGCATTCAAATGTCCATTCAGACAGTCCAGTAACTGGAAGCTTTACATATGTACAAATTCATATCAGCTGGATGTAACCTTTACGAGGAGAGGTATACTACTAGATTGAAAAGAAAACAATACCATATTTTTTCCATTATGTTTTCTGATTCCAGTACTGAATGCTGGTTATTGTTTGCAATAAAAATATACTAATATTTAATTTATATTTGTTAATTATTGTTTAATTATTTGGTAATACGTAGGAGCTAGAATTTTACATGAAGAAGATTTGATTAATTAGAGAGACAACAGGGAGAAATGTAATCAGTATGGTTGTATTAGTAGATGAGTAGCAATTTTTAAGGGCATTTTAGGTTAAAATATCCTTGCACTTTTAGGGGCGACCCCGAAAGAATTAGGGGCGACTTTTTTATTCCCAACCCATATACACCGTTAAGGGATGTCCAAAACGCTGGAGAATACGTTAATGCCCTTACACAATCGGAAGATATTTAGTGCCCGATTATTATACATCAATCGGAAGTTTAGTAACTATGTTATAGTACCGATTAATATCGATTTTGTGCCAAACTCGCATCTGGCTTCTATAACAATCGGAAGGAAAATAACCTCACTAGACTACCGATTATAGTAGCTCCTAAATTCCCAAAATTGGTGATTTCGCCAAGAAAGAAATTTGGGACAACGTATAATCGGAAGTCTTATTAACTACCGATTATTCTAGTTCCCAAATTCGAAAAATGACATTTCGCAAAAACTAAATTTGGGGCAATCGTATAATCGGTAGGTTATTAGCTACCGATTAATATAGTTCCCAAATTCGAAAAAAATGACATTTCGCAAAAACAAAATTTGGGGCAAGCTTGTATAATCGGAAGTCTTATTAACTACCGATTATTCTAGTTCCCAAATTCGAAAAAATGACATTTCGCAAAGACAAAATTTGGGGCAAGCGTATAATCGGAAGTGAAAATACTTCATTTGACTTAGATTATACATATGCCCCAACAAAATAAAGCCGTTGGAACTCTAAACTCTATATAAGGATTGTATCCTTTTACTCTCTATGGAACACAAATACCTTTAAACTCGCTCCAACATCATCTTCAACATAATGGCCCAACCATTCATTAATCCTACGGAGTTCACGATCGAAGAAGATTTATCTTTATGTAGGCGCTATGTTCAATTCTATCCGAGACGAGGAGAAGAACGCAGGCAAGGAGGCATAATGAGTATGAGTTATTTGGGGAAAATTCACGAAAAATTCTGCGACGACACCGGTAACCCAAACAACCGTCACTCCGCCGATCTTTCTGCCGAGTTGGTTCAATAAATGGACACGTCAAGAATTCGTCCATTTAACTTATCTTGTGAATCAATATCGATTGAGGGGTGAAACCAATGATGAGGTTATAGAACGATCTCTCGGGGAATGGCGGAGATGGAAAAGATCAAGCTTAGTTATGAAGCTCATTTTAGAATCCTTAGGGAGATGGAAAGATTTAATCCGTTTAGGACTCGTCCAACACGTCCGCGACGCTAATCGCAATACCTTGTAATAGAATTGCGGGAGTTCAATGTAAAATTATGATGATGTGTAGGTGATATTGTTATGAATTTCAAAATATTTATGAAAATTGGAAGTTTTAATTGTTGATGTAACTACCGATTATAATCCAACGGCTAGTTCGTTCAAAAGAAACTAGCCGTGCCTCGAAAACCAAACACAATCGGTTGATAATACATATTTATAAACCTCCGATTATACTACTCTAATGAAACTGGAACTCGGTTGACAAAACATCCTATAATCGGAAGTATATAACAATACATATTTACTGGAATTAAAATAATCGGAGGCTTTGTTCAAACATTTACTACCGACTGAGTGTAATAATTGTACGCAATTTCATCTGATCTTTGTAAAAGTACGCATCAACGGCCATATTTTCAAAAAAAAAGAGACGTTGGGACTCTCATCTATATAAGGAGGGTAAACTCTTCTTATTTATGCACCAAACAACACATATATAGCATTGTGTATTCTACAAATAGATTTTCCATCGTCTACTCTTGTGAATTCATTCTATATCTCAACTTACAAGCATGGCAACGTTTGACGCAGATGAAGATTTGGTCATTGTGAAAACATGGTATCGTGAAACAAGACGTGAAGATGTCATAGCAGGAAGGTTAACACCCGAAGTCTTTTGGGCGAGGGTATATAGCCAATTTGTGCGAGAGTATGGAAATCCAAAGCAAAGATCACTCCAACAAGTTCATGATCGTTTCCGACTTGTCCAAAAAGGGTAAATGATTACATAACGATACAAAAGAGGATGTTTAACACTAGCCACTTAAGCTTGTCGATCCAACAATTTGTAAGTATAACGCTCGGGTGTTTAATCTTTCTTACTAAAACGAAGTTGACATTAATTTATGTTTGTTTATATAGGAGACACTCGCAAAAAGACAGTACTTAGTGGAAAAGGGTGAAGAATTCACTTATGATGGAAGTTATGAATTCCTGAAGTCCGTAGTAACGGTATAAATGTTTTTCTGATGGTTACAATCGGAAGTTATTATTTTATATTGTCTACCGATTCTTGGAAGATTTTCACCTATTTTTCGAGAATTTGGTGACAATCGGAAGTTTATGCAAATATGTTGTCTACCGATTGGTGACTCGGAAGATTTTCAAAGATTTTGTCGACTATGGTGACAATCGGAAGTTTATTCAATATGTTGTCTACCGATTCGGGAAAAATTTACGCTTTATTTTTTGTCAGAGTATGGTGACAATCGGATGTTTATATAATATGTAATCTACCGATTCTGGGAAAAAAATTTCAGTTGTTTTATCAGCCTTTTAATCGGAAGATAAGTTCAAAAAGTTAATAACCGATTATAATATTGATTGAGTCTGTTTACAAAAGCTTGTATAATCGGTTGATATATTAAAAATATAACTACCGATTATAGCTTTAGACTTCACGTATTTTCCACAAAATTCCAAAAAAAAATATGTACAAATAGGGCTTTCCAAAATACATCTTTCAAACATAACAATCATTGATCTTCATCATCAGAGGGAACCAATTCCAGTAGGCCTTCCGGAAATCCACCTTCATGACGCGATCCCAATCCAACATGTTGGTCTCATATTGTTTCAACCAATCGTTACAATGATTCGTTGGGAAGTAATCGCTCCAACCAGCCAACGGAGGTAATGGGCAATCCTCTTTACTCTTAAACCGATAAAATGCATCTCATTCACAAATGCCATAACAATTCTTCTATCTTTAACCTATTGATCGCAAACCGTCCTTGTAGGTGTAAACGTATTAGAATGTCCATACCTAGGAGGAACAAAGAAATGTACCACGCAATTCAAAGCGTCCGCTAAGAGATATCCACATTTAGGCATTGTCATCCAATACTTGGATCCGATTGTCTTCAATCCCTTTCGGCACTTTACACGCGCAACAAAGTCTTTGAACTCTAGTTCTTTGTCGTGCCTATCTCCTTCCTTCATCATCTCCATATAGAAATCCTTGTCCTTTATTAGTTGTATCGCCATCTTAGTTCTTAAATTTTGCCATTGGGTGACATCTTCGTTCACCGCCTCTCCAAAGTAACCAATTTGTTCCGAGGCGACGTGAAACCCGCAATTGCCATCCCCATCAACCTCGTCGGTGGACAAAACAAATGGAACAATGAGTGGAGGGAGTTGTTTCATATACTCTTCTATAATCGTATACCTTGATCGTGTTGGTCTTCCATGAAAATCCCTAGGACAACGAAGAGTACCATACTTCTCTCTTATAGTCACCATTTCCGTTGAATGTGTTTGTGGCGAGTCGCTCATTTGATCAATAACTACGGAGCTAGTTTGGGTCTCCACTAACACAACTTGTTCCACAACATCGACTTGACTTACTTGAAAAGGCTTCTTAGAGAGTTTTGGACTTCCATTTTGATCTTTTCTTGGACGACCTCTTTTCTTTGGTTGCGGCTCATCTTTAAATTCGTCTTCCGAACGCTCATGCCGACACAATATTCTTTTATTAGACAAATGATCCTTTAATTCTTTTCTTTCAATGGTCCTCGACACTTCTGTGTTTGGCCTACCCGCCCCTTATGCTTAATAGGTTCATCAACCTCTTTTAAACGAGGGTGAAGAGCTTGTTCCAAATCATGCATCAATATTTGCTTCTTGGCGCCATTTGTTGTAGCATAACGCTCGGCTATTCTTGCACACAATTCCGACTCCATGAACGACGGACCATTGACTACGGGTGTGCTTGGAGTGAAATTTAATTGCTTCCAAAATGGATGAATATCATTGATGTCAATCACATCGACGTACCTACCCATTTTATGACGACATGGGAGACCAATACCTATCATATCCTTGCAAACACAAACCGTATTCTCGTCATCGTTAGCTTTATACAACTTCAATTGTTCTATCATGTGATTTATTGCCCAACGTGAAACTTTATGAACAATGCCCCTTAGAAGCAATCTTTCCCCTTCGTGTTCCGTAGGAATTTATGTACACTAAATTGCATAGAAGCCTTAATCTTTATGAGATCACGATTGGTGAATTCATGGATTGCTTCTTGGATCGACACAACTCCATTTTGACTACCTAGAAGTATTTTCTTTAATCGGCCATGAGACCCCTCCGCAATGCTTGTCGCCTCGTTCTTGAATTTATGATATTCATATGTCCATGCATACACAAACCTCTCCTTAATCGTGTAACTCAGCTAACCACTGCGATTGTTGCATGACCGTTCTACCATCCCATTCCGTCCTTTTGATCGTAGCTAGGGCCGACTTAATTGTAGATAAAGAAGACAAGTTGTCAGGGGTCGTCCGCCTTTATTTTACTTAAGATCGCACTCGCCTTTTGGATACGCATAGACCTCACCGTCTCCATTTCATGTGGTTTTAACTTCGCAACCATTACATGTCCAATAAGAGTATCCGGATCATCGTGGTTGTGACAACCATTAGCAACTTTAGACATTTTCCAATCTTTACTTTCCTTACCATCGGGCTTATAGAAGACAATCTTAAATGGGCATCCAATCTTCTTCGTATGAGTTCGGTACTTCTTCCTCTCCGTCTTCCTTACATACTTATTATTCTTTCCCTCGTGACTCTTCTTCTCCCCACCTCGCTCACATACCATTTCAAACCGAATATTCTTAACGCAACGGTTCGAACTACCACGCACATCTTCTCTTTTGCCTTGTTCATAAGCCATTCCTTGGCCTCCTTCTTACTTCCAAATATCTAAATGGGCATATTACAAAACAAAAATAATAAGCATAACCATCTAACATACACGATTGGAAAAAGAAAAGATAATTCATGACCATACCAAATCGTTTGCATAGTGTAGGAAGTATCGATAATAATCGTCATCAACAGCTACAAATGACCTACGCACAACAACAAGAAGTTATGCATTAGCAATCGGAAGGAAGTTTAGATAATAAGTAAACGATTGTAACACAATCGGTGATTTAATACTATAAAACGTAACCGATTATAATAAATCGGTAGTCATGTACGCATATAGTCTACCGATTAACGACATACGAGAAATGAACAATTCTTCGTGTAAAACCTTCAATAATCGGAGGGACTATAAATTCATGAACCAACCGATTATTATATACCAATAATCGGACGTTTATTCATGTAGAGAAATTCGATTATGAGAAATTGAAGCTTTCAATTTGGGGATTTTTTCATATTCGGCATATTAATACATCAAAATATACCCGATTATTGATAATCGGTAGATATGTTACTAAATTAACTACCGAATATATGTCGTTCATGTCATTCAATGCATGCGAAATCGAATTTTCACGTTCGAAAACACACACAAACGCATGTAACATGGATAACATGGGTATTAGAGTTTGTTAACAACATACCCGTATGTTTGATGAATCGTTAGCTTCGATCTCGGGTGATTCTCCATTTTCTTCCATGAAAGCGTCGTCTAGGGTTTCATCTCCATCAAAGTTTGATCATTCAACATATACCCCAAATCGTCATCTCTAAACGGTAGTTAACCTTGAAATTCAACAACTTCACGTCCTCCTTCTTCGTACCCATCCATGTTTATGGAAGTTGGCAAAAATCGGAAGTTGGCAACATATACCCACTTCTTCTTCTTTTTTCTTCTTCTTCTCTCACTCAATCGGGAGTAACCTCGCGATGAGTCAAATTTTTTCCAAACACTAATATATAGACCTTGATGTAACAACCGATTACGAGTTTGCTACCGATAATTGAGTGAAACTACCGATTAATGTTTTGGCTACCGAATATTATAGTTTTTGTCAAAGGTTGAATCCCTGACCACTTATAATCGGTAGTGTATAAGTTTTATCATCCACCGATTATGTCGATTGCAAATTAAAGCAAATAAGGATTTTAGAAAAACTCATTTAGGGGCAACCTATAATCGGTAGGTTTTGGAACCTATCTTCCTTACGATTATGGCTACATCCAAATCACGAACCACATGGTTAGGCCTGGCTTTGTACCCTCTTAACCTATGGATTTTGGCAAGGGTTCGATCTGGGTCTCCTTACAATCGGTAGTTTATTAAGTTGAATAGACTACCGATTATGGTAGATTTCAAAATTCATCACCTGAAGGATTTTAGAAAAAACTGATTTTGGGGCAACCTATAATCGGTAGGGTGTGGAACCTATTTGGATTACGATTATGGCTGCATAAAAATCACGAACCACATGGTCATGCATGGCCCTGTACCCTCGGAACCAATGGAATTTGGCAAGGGTTCGATCTGGGGCTCCTTATAATCGGTAGGTTGTCAAGTGGTAACTCTACCGATTATGGTAGATTTCAAAATTCATTACGCGAAGGATTTTAGAAAAAACTCATTTTGGGGCAACCCATAATCGGATGTTTTGGTAATATATTTAACTCCCGATTAACGCTGCATCCAAAACACGAACCAAGTGGTTATGGCCTGGATGTGTACACTCAAAACCTATGAAATATGGCAAAGGTTGGATCTGGGGCTCGTTATAATCGGTGGGTTATATAATTATATACCCTACCGATTATGGTATATTTCAAAATTCATTACGTGAAGGATTTTAGAAAAAAACTAAATTTGGGGCAACTTATAATCGGTAGTTTATGTAACCTATTAGGCGTCCGATTATGGCTACATCCACAGCTCAAGCAAAGTGGTTATGGTTGGCTCCGCACCTCTCAAAACCAATGGAATTTGGCCAAGGCTGAATATGAGGCTCCTTATAATCGGTAGTCTTACAAGTTGGATAAGCTACCGATTATAAAAGGGATTATTGGTCAAGTATCTACACAACAATCGGTAGGTATATTTTAATTTAACCTACCGATTGCATGTTTACCTACCGATTATGGTGTTGGCTACCGATTATATAAGGGCATATTGGCCATTTCGAAAATCGAAGATAAGGGGTAGCTTAGATTTACGTTTGGGTGACCTTTTTTGTCTTTTAGTGTCGCCCCTAATTCTTTCGGGGTCGCCCCTAAAAGTGCAAGGTAAAATATATAGCTTATTTATATTTTTCTGGGTGAAATATCCACAATGGACAATTGAACAATATTTTTCTGATTAATGTCCATATATATAGTATCAAAACCTAACCGTCTGTTTCACCCAGAAATTGTTGGTTTTGGTCTTTTTAATCAATTTTGTGGATTGCTAATGCGGGTGAAGGATTTATTTTTGAACGAAACACACATGTAGCAGGAACTGTGGGTCCAAAGTTCTAACTCTCTGTCGACTAGTGGAGCGAACTACTATATGTCAGTTGCCAGTGGGCTTGGTTAAAAATAAGGTCATCCATCAACTAAGACATTTCCATATGGATTATGGGTTGATAACGGTATTGGCTACTAGCTCTTTATTTACTACGCCGAAAACAAATCTTCCCCCTTAAAGGTCTACGCCGTAAACAAATCTTCCCCCTTAAAGGTCTTGACAAAATAAGCTTCCACGTTAAACAGTGATGAAACGCTCGCTTCCTATTGGCCGAAATAGGCATTTTCTAATGCAGAAGTTATGGCGAGTACACTTGGCGAAATTCTATTGGTTGGAACTCGGAATATTAAAACTTAGGTTACACTTTGTTTACATTAAGTATTTGACCGTTCATTAGTAACGTCGTCGACAAAAAGTAGGTGGACAACACTTCCGTCAGAGTTTAAACCTAAATAATTTCGTTACACCGTCTTTACACCAAATACTTAACTGTACGTTAGTAACACTGTTTCAGGTGCACAATACTTCCGTCAAAAAAATAAAACAATAATAAAAAAAGAATCGTGTATAAAATTAGAAAATCTTGTATTACCGTGCATTTTTAACTTAAACCATGTGTAATTAAGAAATCGTGTCCTAAACTATATAAACTAGAGAAAAAATTACAGTTAACTGCGTATAGCTGCTAACGATCGAACGGGGACTTGCCTTCATGTAACATACAATGAGTACGTCACTCAGTTAACTGCAGATTGCTGATTGTGAGGGATCTATTTTGACATGAAGCAGCTTCCAGTTTCGTTTGGGGTACTATACATATTGGAAGATGATAAAAAACTATTTACTTTTTTTTTTTGCACAGACTTCGAAGAGTATTGCTATCGGGAGTACATATGAAACATAAATGGGGATCCAAAGACGATGTTTTCATAAAAAGACGTGGTAGTACTTTCTTGGGGGACGTATGACCTGGATTGGAGATGTCTATTATCCTGATTTATGTGAAGGCATGAGCCTACCGGAATTTACATAACTTTTAGAATCCATATTATTTCATACCAAATCAAAGAGACATTGCCATGGGGCACCAAATCAAAAATGCGCATATCAAATTTAAAAATAAAAAAGGAATGCCTGGTGCGTAGCACGGGCACAAATCTAATTCAAGTAATTATGCATACCTAAATTTTTTGTTGGCAAATTGTGGAACAAATTACTACTGCAGCTAGCCATCCGATATCTCATTCCCCATTATTTACATGGTTCGGTGTTAAAACCTATGTCCATAGAATTGAGAGACATGATCTAAGATTACGACTGTTAGTAGGCTTTAATAATCAGATTATACGAGTCTCTCTACCTTGTTCGCCAAAGCATTTTCAGGCCCTAATTACAGTTCTCATTTTATAGCCCAAAGAAGGATTGGTTGGTTCCATCCATGTAATAGGAATAATGTCAAGTAAAGCTTATGTAACTTGACTCAGTGTCTGAATAGCTCAGCCAGTTGTCTGTTTCAGAAAACCCTTTGGTCTTGTATTAAATGTGTCTGAGAAGGCTGACAGAAGTTATCTTTGTTGTCTCCTCTGATCTGTAATACAATTCTTTTGAATTCTTCTTGATCACTGTTTAGTGTTTTGTAATTCTTTATCATCAAAAGTGTAAGATTTCTCACGGTATCAATTTAGGTACGATCTCTCATCTTCTTTTTTTTTTCAAGCTCAACGATTTTCTCAATAATTTTTAGCTTTCAAAATTTGGGTAATATCAAGTCAAGGAAGTTTTTCCCAAGCTTCAATTTCTAGGGTTCTTGGAAGAATTTTATGGTAACAACTCGAAGATCTACATACAATAACAACAACAACAACAACAACAGTCGCAACAACATCAATCAAACTAGTAGCAGTACTTAATTTCAGATCTGGAAAATATTAATCATCATCAAGGTTCTACTACGATGTCATCCGCTGGTAATTCTTGTACTCTTCCCTTTACAAATATCTCAAATTTTGTCTCCATGAAACCTGATTCAACCAATTTTCTACTTTGGAGAGATCAATTTGAGGGTGTTCTTTTCTCGTGTGATCTTTATGGATATGTTAATGGTAATGTAGTTGAACCACCACAGAGAGTTATATTAGATGGTGTTGAACTAGTTAATCCTGAGTGGGTATCTTCGAGAAGGTTAGATAGGTTTGTATCAACCTGTTTAAAGGCAACCTTTACTCCAACTGTTAGTGGTGATGTTCTTGGTTTATCAACAGCTAAAGAAATTTGGGATTATCTTGAATTGAGTTTTAGAACACAATTTATTGCACGAAAGAGTATGTTAAGAACTCAATTGAATGGAATTAAGAAAAGGAATATGTCTATTGTTCAATATCTTCAAAAAATTAAGTCCATTGCAAATTCTTTGGCAGCAATTGGTGAAAAAGTAAGTGATGAAGATTTAATGATGTTTGTGTTGAATGGGTTAGGCAGTGATTATGATATTTTTGTAATCTCATCACAAATTAGGGAGAAGCCTTATTCTTTTGGCGAAGTTAAAGCTAAATTGCTATCTCATGAGTCAAAAACAACTCGAGCGTTACTGTCGGAAAGAGACTTATGCATACATATTTTTGCTAATTTACTTTTGCACAAAACATAGTTGAAACTTTATATAACATAAATCAAGCATATAAATCCGTTTTATTATCTTAATAACGATTTCAACCAAACATATTATTTCAAATTACATTTCAAGCAATACAATTAAGCAATTCAATCACTAAGCTACTCATTCCTAGCTTTATTTTCCACTCTGATAAATCTGCAAGGATATCAATTGGGGTGAGATGACAGCTCAATAGAATGCATTCCCAATTCTCTAAAGATGCTCAAACATAATCATTTTATCAAGCAAAAACATATAACAAGAACGCACTTCAACGAATCAATGATATATTCAAGAATCACAATACCTCAATATTTTCGATAACTTATCCAATCTAGAATTCAGTCTATGGGTTCACAACATTAATGTTATTATCAACAAATCATCCATTTAAGATCAACTCAACAATTCACATCAACAATATTGTTTTCAACAACTCATCCATTTAAGTTTTCACACGCCATTCACATATTAATATTGTCACTAACAAACTATGAGTTTACAATACCACAAAATTGTCGATAGGCCATTCATCAATGATTCAACACATATATTCACGCATAAATATAATCACAGAGAAACCATGAGTTCACTAATCAACCATTTGGGATTTAACACATCAATTCACAATTCATCCATATAAGTTCACACTTGAGTTCAACAATTTATTGAATTATATTTCGCACATTAGTTCATAACACCAATTATGTTTTCCAACAAATACTTCAATTCGTATTTCAATACTTGAGTTCATAAACCTAATAAGGTTTCCAAAAAATCATTCAATAGAGATTTCAACACACAATTCACAATTTAATATTGTCATCACAGAAAGTAACCATGAGGTCATATTAATATCAACAATACTTTCGACAAATCTACCAATTTAGGTTTTAACAATTGAGTTCATGATACGAATGTCCTTGGTTCGTACACCCACCTATCGTTTATCGGCACGGACAGCCTCCATCGATGGTCAGGAACAAAAGTTCCTATGGGAATCATACCCATCTGCTCTTGGGGATCATTACCCGTTTCATTAACAGTACGAAAACTTTGGTTCGTACACCACCTATCGTTCACCAAGACGGACGGCCCGCCATCGATGGTCGGAAACACAAGTTCCCATGGGGATCATTACCCATTTAACTCTCGGGGATCATTACCCGCCGTTAGCATGGAATCATATTCCATCTAACGGAAAAACATGAACTCATTTCCTTTTTAAAATCATTTACATACAAGCAACCATGGCTTAACATATGAAAAACAACATGAGTTTCTTTCAATCATTTATGCAAACAAGTTAACTGCAGCCATATTACATTATATGTTTCATTGTATTAACTTTATCCGATCATCTTCAAACTTTACAGGAACATTCTTGACACATTCTTATAATACATATCCAAATTTCACACCAAACCAACGGTTCAAACAAAAGATGTTGAATTTATAATGACAACCTAAAAACTGGGCAGATTACATGTTGTTACCAAACAATTCATGATAAATTCATAAAAATCTTAAATTGACCCAATCCAAAGCACACTGAAAGATAAGATTTTTATCTACAACTTTTATTAAGAACTCAAATTCTTTTAAAACCATTAAGACTTCCTAAGAACATCAAAATCACAGCAAGGCGAAACTATCCAGAAATTCAGAAACTATCACCCAATTTCAAACAAACATTCAACGGTGAATTTACATTGGAAAATTCTCAAATTTTAACAAGAGATACTCAATCATGTTTAATATCAATTAGAGAAGCCTGATCATCAAAAATAGGCACATATTTATTCGAAAATCACTGAATCATTACAATACAAAATCATATAAAGTAAACACCAAAGAAAAACACCTAAAGAGAAAGGGTTTCACATTCTACCTTTAATTAACTACAATCTCCTCTAGATTTTACATGAGCATTTTTTTGCTGAAAGACAACAACATAATTCAAATGTATATGATGAGAAGAATCCGGTAGGTTTTTATGCAAGAAATGGTTCCAATTCTTATAACCATCCTAATAGAAGGAATAGAGGTAATGGTAAAAATGGAGGTGGTGGTAACTATAAGAATAGGTCTAGTTCTACTCAGTACAATGGCTCAACTTCAACTGGAAATGGTGATAGGAGATCTTATATAAATTATTCAAAGGTTTTTTTTATCAGATATGTAAGAAGAATGGTCATGCTGCTACAAGGTGTTTCTTTAGATATCATCCACCATCTAATGGGTCTTCAAATAGTAATACTCAAGCTAATTTTGCCGCTGCTAATGTTCAAGCACAATATCCCACTGCAACAACATTTTCTTCTGGTACTTTTCAACAAGCTTTTACAGCAACAAATGATGATCCTTCTTCCAGTACTGTATGGATATCTGATGGTGGAGCCTGAGCACATATGACTGATGATAGTTCTATCCTTCAAAATACTTCAAGCTACAAAGGAAAGGAGAATGTTATCATTGGCAATGGTAAGCCTCTGTCTATTTCTCTCACTGGAAATTCAACTATTCACACACCAACATCCAGTTTTACCTTAGCTGAAGTATTACATGTGCCTGCTATGAAACATAATCTCCTGTCAGTGGCTAGATTTACTAAAGAAAATGTTTGTTACATTACTTTTTACCCTTTTGGATATGAGATTAGAAATCTACATAATCATGTCTTATTGGCTAGAGGTAAAATGGTTCATAATTTGTGTCCTATTTCTACACCTAAAATGCAGTTTGCTTTCTCATCTCTTGCTGCTTCACCTGATGTTTGGCATAGCAGATTAGGTCATCCCTCTTCTAAAATAGTTCAACATCTTCATCATAATAAGAGTATTATTTTAAAATTTGTTGTTTCACAAAATTTGTGCCATCCTTGTCAGCTTGCTAAGAGCAAGAGACTTCCATTTAATATTTCTACTTCACATACATCTTCTCCACTTGCACTGATTCATTGTGATGAGTGGGGTCCTGATCCTGTTACCTCATTATCAGGATATAGGTATTATATTTTATTTGTTGATGACTATAGCAGATTTCATTGGATTTATCCAATACAAGTCTAGTCTGAAGCTTTACAATGTTTTAAACATTTCAAAAATCTTACTGAAAATTTATTCAAAACAACGATTCTAGCTTTTCAAACTGATGGTGCTAGTGAGTTGGTTAAAGGTTTTTTTTAAATCTTTTATAGAATCATGTGGTATTCAATTGAGAATTTCTTATCCTAATACACCATAGTAAAATGGTCTTGCTGAAAGAAAGCATAAACACATTACTGAGATGGGAAATACTCTTCTTTTTAATGCTTCTTGTCCAAAAGAGTATTGGTATGATGCATTTTTAGCTGCTACTTTTCTCATAAACAGAAATCCAACTCTAGTCTTCATAATAAATCCCCATTTTAAGTTTTGTACAATGAACAACCAGATTATTCTTTGTTAAAAGTCTTTGGTTGTATTTGTTATCCTCTTTTGGGTCATTCCAGGACTGACAAGTTGTCTCCTAAATCAGTTAAATGTGTGTTCATTGGCTATAGTTATTTACATAAAGGCTATACATGTTATAATCCCATTTCTAAAAGAACTCATATTTCAAGACATGTCATTTTCTCAGAATCGGAGTTTTATTTTTCATCTTCTTCTTTTTCTGATTTTTCAACTGTTGATGAAGTTCTTACTGAAACATCTTCTGTTCCTTCAACTACTATGTGACAAGATCCCAATCAGGTATTTCTAAACCAAAAGTGTTTTCTGATCATGTTTCACACCACTCTGTTAATCTGTTTTTACTTCTTTATTATCCATTCATACTGAACCAAAGCCTTTCAAAACTGCTATTAAACTTTCTCAGTGGCAAGGTTCAAATTGAGAGATGAGAATAGTGCATTGATTAGAAATGGAACATGGGAGTTAGTTGACCCTGAACCACATATGAACATCTTAGGCTATAAATAGGTATACAAGGTCAAGTTAAAGTCAAATGGAACTGTTGATAGGCTCAATTCAAGACTAGTGGCTCAAGGATATAATCAACAGGATGATATTGATTATGGTGAAACATTTAGTCCTGTTGTAAAGGCAACTACAGTTAGGGGAGTTTTAACTATAGCTATTACTAGAGGATGGCAAATAAAACAATTGGATGTTTCAAATGCGTTCTTGCATGGATATTTAACACAAGATGTTTATATGAAACAACCACCTGGATTTGATAGTACTGAATTTCTAAATAAAGTTTGTCATTTGAAGAAGAGTCTTTATGGATTAAAACAAGCACCCAGGGCTTGGTTTGAGAAATTTAGTACTACCTTACTTTCTTATGGCTTTGTGAAGACAGTTTTTGATTTTTCTATGTTTTGTTTATGTTGCTGGTTCTGAAATGATGATTCTCCTGCTTTATGTTGATGATATAATTCTTACTGGATCCTCAGCAAGTTTGCTTTCTCATTTGATTTCATACTTGAGTGCTGCTTTTGCAATGAAAGAATTAGGAGATTTACATTTTTTTGTTGGGTATAGAAGCAACTAGATCCACTGACAGTATTTTGCTTACCCAATAGAAATACACTTCGGAATTGTTGGACAAAGCAAAGATGCTAGAGTGTAATCCTTGTAGTACACCAGTTGCTAAGGGTCCAAGAGTGTCAATAAATGATGGTGTTTTGTTATCTAATGCTTCAGAGTATAGAACTATTGTGGGAATGCTTCAGTACTTATGTTTGGCAAGACCAGATATATGCTTTGGGGTTACTTATGTGAGTCAGTATATGCATTCTCCTACAGATGTTCACATGTTGTTAGTCAAGAGAATATCAAGATATTTAAAGGGTTCCATTGGTCTTGGTATCACAATGAGAAAAGGAGATATCACAACTTTGACTGCTTATACAGATTTTGATTGGGGTAACTGCAAAGAAACCACAAGGTCTACTTGTGGTTATGCAATATTTTTGGGTTCTTCTTTGGTTATTTGGTCGAGTAAGAAGTAGCCTACTATTTCTAGGTCTACTGCTGAGGCAAAGTATAAATGTTTGTCAGTGGCCACTGCTGAATTAGAATGGCTCCCTTCAATTCTTTCTGAACTACATGTTTCATTAGCTCAACCAAATACTTTATATTGTGACAATACAAGTGCAATTTATCTGTCAGCTAATCCAATTTCTCGTTCCAGGGCCAAACATATAAAAATACACTATCATGTTGTAAGAGAATTAATTGCAAGTGGATTTCTGACAGTGCAACACATTGCTTCAAAGAATCAGTTGGCTGATCTTTTTACTAAGGGTCTGTGTTCTCCGGTGTTTATTTCCTTGCTGCATCAACTGTTGGGGACTTCTACTTTGTAGAGTTCTACTGATGCTTCACTTTTGGCTGGTACTGGAGAACTTGCAGCTGCTGTTATTACTGCACCAACTTCTGTGACTTCTAATTTAGTTCCTTATCATACCAGACAAATTTCTTTCTAGTTATTTTGTATTTTGTTGTTGAGCTTTCTCTTGAACTGTGTATTTGTTTACAAACTGCTTTGAGTAAGCCTCTATCAGTTTGAGGGGGCTAATAGGAATAGTGTCAAGTCAAGCTTATTTGACTTGACTCGGTGTCCGAATAGCTCAGTCAGTTGTCTGTTTCAGACAACCCTTTGGTCTTGTATTAAATGTGTCTGAGAAGGCTGACAAAAGTTATCTTTGTTTTCTCCTCCGATCTGTAATACAATTCTTTTGAATCTTTCTTGATCACTGTTTGGTGTTTTGTGATTCTTGATCATCACAAGTGTAAGATTTCTCACCATGTTGGTACCTCGTGAATCATCATCATTTAGTGCACCTAATCGTTACCTGAGTCGAGCAACTATCTTTCTCCTTTTTGAGACCAACTTCCTGTATCGTGAGAGCAAATGGGGAGTTCTTCGGGATCTGACCGCATGCAGCTAGCATTAAGTGCTTCGTTTCCGATTTCAAGCTCAACTGTTTGTACGTGGCACCATTTTGAATAAGTAACTAGTTATGCCAGGCGAATCGCAAGATTAGGGGCTTGATTCCATTCTTCTACTTCGATGCCTCTAGGTTCATTTCTTTTCTTTTTTTTTGTACAGGTGTTAACACTTAACAGAATTAGCGTAAAAACATGTCAATGAAAACTATGGAAAATCATCTCCCTAGCTCTATCAATCGACAGTTAATCGACAAAGAAATTACTTTTCAAATTGGTTTATAAAGTCAAGCTCGCGTGCAATCAAGATGAGATGAGAAAAGTAGTAATTTAGTGAAAGAAAACAATGACGGCAGACAAAGTTTGACAAACAAAGAGAAGACTGAAGTTGACGTGACAGTAACCAAAAGTTAATTAATGATCGAAAGGTAAAAAGGAAAAGAAGAAAGCAGCCCAAACCCATGATAGGCCCATCAAAAACACCTTTTATATACTGTACTCGCTCCATTTATCATCCGCAAAATCCCACGAAACACAGCTTGCTATGTCTATCTGGACCACAAATGTTCACGTGGCCATGAGCAAGGACCACCTCATCATGTAAATTCTGACACGTGATCTACTGTACAATACTTCAAAAGTGTTATCTCCCATTAGTCATTTTATGTCCTCTGCACCATGTAGATTAAGTCCTATGGGCTAGATTGAACTGTTAGATTGGCCAAAAAGTGTTGCAAATCAAGAAAAAAGTGTGGGAAAAATGTTAATACTGCTTCTGTCTACTTCTCTCTCCTAGCAAGTGCTCGCAGTTCAACTAGCAGCGAGATTGAAATAAATGATTCGGTCCATAAAAAATGGTCCAAACGGTTCAGCGTTTTGGGAGTATTCCAGGGCATCAGCGCTGAACTATTCGGCGTTTCCAGGACATTGTTCCATTCAGCGTTGATGCCCTGGAATATTCGCAAAACGCTGAATCGTTCAGCGTTTGGACCACTTTTTGGACGATGTTCGGTTCGGCGTTTTCCCTGGGCGTTGTTCCATTCAGCGTTTCGTTGCTAGATTCGCCATACCATAGGACTTAGGAGGTTTCCCTAGCTGACGTGAATGACCAATCTAGCAGCTAGATATCTAACCATAGGACTTAGCCTAAATAGCAAAAGTTATAACCATTTTTTCAAAACAAATTTATCGAAAATAAATCAAATAAATGGTTTTTACGTTGTCCATCGTTATCCCAGAGGAGACTCATGAACCCTACCTACATTTTCTTTCTCTTAGTAATATATTTCAAATTGGAGTCATAGGTACTGGTACTGAAAATTTGTTGAGAAAATTTAAGTAAATAAAGTACTGTTGATTTTTTCATGCAACCATAATCAAGCGAAATAGAGTAGCATCAATTTGCAAGTGTCTTGCATAGTTTTTCGACCGGTCACAGTCTTGCGTATGTATTGATCATAGCCGTTAGGTGTATTTGAATCTGTTGTTAATTACTCCCTCGGTGGCTAAAATATAGGCAAGTTTCCTTATTTGGGTATGTCAAAAAAAATAGGCTTGTTTCCATATGTGGAAAGTTAAATGTTATAATTTTACTAGTATACCCATAGAGAGACAACTTCTCTCTCTCCATTTTCTCTCTTAATATTAAAGGGGACCACTTCTCTCTCCCATCTCTCTTATAACAAATGAGTGGGAAATGTGAGATTTAGGATAGATTAGGAAAAAACATGAAAAAGTGGCTATAGTGATTGGTTTTCTTAATTTTTTTAAAAACCAAACTTGCTTATCTTTTAGAGACGGAGGGAGTATGAGTTTAAAGTTCATGTGCTCCCTAATCCATCATCTGCTGATAACAAATGAAGAGAAGCAGAAAAGTAGGTAAATGTTTTTAAATGGAATGGGAAATATGGTTTACATTTTAGATGCTTGCAAGTTGTGGGGGTTGTTTGCAGATTTGGTGTCTGCTGGGACTAACTGCTATGATATTATATAAGTACGTATGAAAGACAATATTGAGGGCATGCAAGCTTCCCTTTTGACGAGGGAAGTAATAGGAATCTTGAAATGTAGTTGTTTTCCTCAGTGTCTTTGTCTCTCTGATTTTAATAGATCCATCTCCTTCACCATAAATCACAGATGCAGTTCATCTATAAGAACCGAACACGAAACACCGTTTAATTTTTTTTAAAAAAGATGTAAGGGTGAAGATAGAAGAAGGCCATTGAGAACTGGTAAGTATAGGGAGAGAATGGAAAGCTAGAGTTGAATATCTGAAGGCAGAAAGGGCCACCACC
The DNA here is from genome assembly GCA_023531295.1 of Papaver armeniacum. NCBI lineage: Eukaryota > Viridiplantae > Streptophyta > Magnoliopsida > Ranunculales > Papaveraceae > Papaver > Papaver armeniacum. The sequence goes on along the minus strand of JAJJWW010005586.1, from coordinate 65,586 downwards.
ACTACTGCAAAGACAAGGACCATCTCATCTCCATTTATATGGTCCTTTTCAATCACTTGGCATTTTTTTTTCCTTCTCCTGGGTCCTGACCGTTACGTACGATTGTGCTGTTCATATTAGTCATTTTCAGCAGGTAGGGTCTAGGAGGTCCGGACTTGTTATTATTCATCTGTCCTAGTAGTTACTATTCATCCCATCGTCATCATCAACTTCTTCTTCTTCCTAAGGTGATAAATGGCGACATTTCCTTGTACGACAAATTTCTGTACCTAATTAGTATTCTTTTACTTATATTTTAGCAACTCTTCTATAATTGTGTAGAGTTTGGTGGAAAAGAGGCCTTCTATTTTTACCCAGTACTTTTTCACTCTCAATATAACTTTGTGTACTGATTTTTAATAACGGTTCTCGTTCTCAATAGAAGTTTTTACACATAAGAGGTAGATTCTTATAATATCGAAGGACTTGTGCTATTTAGAGCAACCGCAGTGATGCGACTATAACTAAAACGTAAAAACCAAAAAGAACTAAAAAAGATGGGTTTAGTCCGTGGTGCGACGTTATGGTGGAGGAGTAAATTTGGTGGAGCGGATGTATAAAGGTTCGTCTGACATGGGGCGTAGGTATAAAATGTTTTCGGGGTGGACGTAACTTTAATTAACGCCCGATGTCGGGCGCAGTTTAAATTTGCGTTTGGTACAGATCGTAATATATACAACCGCCTGATCGACAGACGGAATCAGAAATTACGCCCGAAGAGGCGCAATTTGAAATCACGCCTGATGGGGCGCAATTTATAAAAACAATTGTTATGAGACGCAATTTATATATCTCCTTTCTCAGTTTATCATTATTATTTGTTGTGAACAGTGTATGAATTTATCATTATTATTTGTTGTGAACAGTGTATGAGAAACAGAAATGCAATGGGAAAAAAAACAAAAGTAGACATGAGAAATTCTACCTAAAGAGGAGAAACCAATTCCTTAGACTAGGTGCAAGTTTGCTATGGTAAAGAAGACATACAATGGTCGTAAAAAAAAAAAAAAAAAAAAAGTCCAAAACTTTCAAATTTGTACAAACATATGCTGAAGCATGGGGCGTACTCTATATTTGCGCCCCATTGAGTGACTGGCGTAATTTTCAATTGGGGCGTAATTTTCAATTGCGCCTGTTGATGGGACGAGATTTAGAATGCCACCCGATGAGACGGGACTATAAATTGCGCCTGGACGAGATTTAAAATGCCGCCGATGAGACGGGACTATAAAATGCCTGTCACCAGACGCAAATTAAAATTACGTCCCGTCGGGCGTACGTTAAAATTACGCTTCACAAAGGCGCAACTTGTATTTGCGCCTCACTCCCAAACGGCAATTATAACTCCGCCCCACAACAAACGCAAGTAATATTAACGTCTCACAAATGGCGTAATTTTAAATTACGCTCCACCAAAACCAACAAAGACAAACGCTTTAAGGTTTTGGTCGAATATTTCTCCATTGGTATAATTCATATTGCGGATGATAATTTGTTTCAAAGTAATTTTTTTTTTTTTTTTTTTGATAAAAAGCTCCACTTTCATTAATAGCAAATCCAAGGATACATAGAGTTTAAGAACATGAAGAACCTTACGCTCCACTATTACCAAAGATCAAAGACCAAAAAAAAGACTAAATTTTAGACCAAATATGGTTTGGTTTTAATCTTCGTTTATAAAGTGCGCGCTCTCAAGCGTTGATAAAGATATTTGATCTTTCATATAGTCACCGCCCGGACGAGGGGCGCACGTATAATCAACGCTTTATGGGGCGAACATAAAGTCACCGCTTTTTAGAAACCAATGTTCCCAGCATTGAATTTGGTCGATTTCTTCGATTGATTTTCTCACTACCAGCCGTAGGAACAATGGGTAATTATCAAGGGTTGAGAGTCTCAAATTTTTCGTGGTGTTGTGGTTAGACGTTTTTACTTGCCAATGTAAACTGGTGGAGATTTGGAATGTTGGTATGTTGTTTTGGAAGATTTATGAGATGGGTCTCTTTGAGACAAGGGAAGATGTTAAGAAAATGAACAGAGATTCGCTCGTATTGCTCTCCATTTGGAAGATAATAATAATCAAATGCTTGCGGGAAGGAGACGCAATGGTTAACTCTTCCTTCCAATTTCAGACGGATTGTTCGATAATTTGTTTCAAAACCAACAATAATTTTATTCAAAGTTTTTTTTTGTTGGGTCATCTTGTCTTTGGTAAAAAGTTCTCCACTTTCATTAATAGCAAATCAACGCCCCATTCCAGGATACATAGAGTTTAAGAACATGAAGAACCTTAGAGTAATCAAGAAAACCATATTGTAAAGAGTACATGGGTTTAGTCGCCCACTACAGTTGCTCTTAGAGTAACAAGAAAACCATATTGTAAAGAGTACATGGACGAATATTTCGACAAGAAGAAGAGAAGAAATATCGTAGATTGACAAATTACAAATATGAAAGATCCGATAAAATCGGAAGAGGGATGGTCTTTAGGACAAAGCCCGACCATTTGATGTATTTTCTTCTCAAGAAAGATATGCTCCATCTTCAAAGGAGTAGTTTGCACAAATTTTGACCTAAAAAGACATAATCCTAGTGGCGAGAGCTCCATGTTGATGATCTTCAAAACTCTAGTAACCAAAGTAGGATAGCTAATAAAGCTAGAGGAGAAATGCTTGAAAGTGTATATAGAAACGCCATAAAGACGCAGCCAATCTGCCGGACGGCAGGAAGAAGACATCGCCGGAAAACGGCAAAAACCTTCACAAACCTAAACCCTAACTTCTAATCTAAGAGCAAACAGTAAATAATAAAACCTAAATACTTTTACTGCCCAGATCTACCCCAAGAGGAGTAAATGAAAGCGGTTTGGATCTCGCTTCTAATTCTTCCTCCCTTGCCGGATATCGCTTCTGTCTAGAGTGGAGAAAGGAGAGAGAGAAAGAGTTTTGTTTGTGAATGGGAAGAATTGTTTTTTGTTTCAAAGTAATTAGGAAATATCGGTTTACAAGTCGATGAAATTTATTTGAAATTATGCCAATGTTACCGTGGTACAGTGGTAAAGTCACCATGTGATCCGAAAATTACAGTATCATGTAGACGACGAACTTACAACCTGTCTTACATACTGATCGGAGAAGATTGTACGTAAGGACACTCAATAGCCCATCCTAGATCAAAATATAACGCAACAATGTCCCATATAATATCACTATCGTCCTTCGATTAATGGTATCAATAATACTCACTAAATATGCTGCCGGGGATAATCTAAATATGGACCACCAAAGAGGTGGTCCAAGAAGGCCTTACAGAAAATGCCTCTTAAGACTCTCTTATCCGAGCCCTCCACACCAACTACTCTTCCCTCTTGTTGTTGGCCCAAATCAATAAACAACTTACACGATTAAGTATCTAGTAGAAGGTTTTTGAAGGATATATAAATACTACTCCAGGGTTGGTGCAATAGGGAAAGCTCGAGTGTTGAAGATTTAGTGATCTGATAACGCCAATTTGATCAAAAGTACTTGCCTGGCAGAGATTTATTTCTGACGATGCATACAAAACGTACAATTTCATATAGCTTTAGTCAAAAAATAGGAAAATGTTGAAATCGACATTGAATTGAAATAAAGAACGTACTGTATACAATATTGATATTGATGCAAGTAAAAGTGATGATTTGATTTGATATTTTAAATTGTGATGGGTCATTCAGGGGCGCAGAATACACCAGTACATAAACAGTTCAGCCCGAGCTACCTTCGCTGTTTGGTGATGATTTGAATTAGTACCAAACAGTTGTTATTATGTTTAGGCCTCTGTACTAACCCAGGTCTCTTCTTTGGTCCCATAAATAAGAAGAAGAAGAAGATTAAGCTTTTATTGGTGATGAAGACTCCCGACGTTTCAGACAATTTAGCTAGCTAGCTAGGCACACTATTAGTTCATCCATTAATCAGAAGCTATTTTAATTTATGCACCAAAATTCTTCATCTACAGTATCGGCCTTTTGGTCTTGGACCACAAAACTAAAGTTTCACTGTTCTTTAGGACCACCAAGTGCCTGTCTCCATGACATTTAAGTGGGTCTAGATATATATTTTAACCAAGTGGCCAGTTCTTTGGCAATTGATGCTAATACATACATATATGCATGGTGCGCATTATTTTGATGCTAAAATTCTCTATATTATCGATGATGACCGACTGATAATTATCTCTAAGTGCCGAGAAAAACGGGATAAAGCACGTGACGGTGTTAGCAGAAGAGAGAAGTGGGAAAACGATTAGAGGATGCCATGGATGGATAGTATTATTAATTGTGGTCCTCAATCAATCTTCTAGCATTTCCTTCCTTCTCATCTTCTTTTGGGAGTTTGGAGTTTGTATGAAGGAGGGAGGAGAAGTGATGGTTCACGTGACATGAACAGAAAGGCTATAGCTAAGACATAGTAGTAGTAGGGGTACATCAAAAGACTAAGGTTGGTTTTTTGTCAACTATCAATCTCTTTTGCGGTTAAGAGTTGAGCTACCTATTTAATTTCCCAAAATTACACACCACAAAATCGCCATTTCTTTCTGTAATTCTTTACATATTTCCATCTACGAACAACAGGAGGGAATGGTAATCAAAACAGTTATGCGTTACTGTCGATCTGCTTTAGAGGGAGGGGGGGACCTTTCTTTGCCCAAAGGAGTGCCTTGTGAAACCACCTTTAAAACTGTCTAATTAGTGTGTTCTATGCAGTACGTATGCTGTTCCAAAATATCTACTGTTATGTGTAGTGACAAAATGTGAGATGTTTGCTTCAGTTTTATGATTGAAAAACAGAACAATTATCAACAAGGTGACTAAGTTTTGGAAGGACCGTATCGTTCCATCAAAGATATCAATTGCATCAAGAATAGATGTGTAAAAATATCTAAATTTCCTATCGCCAAAGACAAATAACCTCACTCAGAAACCAGCATAGATGCGAAGAAATGTCAATACACATAATTACGTGACAAACGACCACAAAGTCATTAACAAAACGCATGCATGCGCGCTTAACGTCCCCTAAATAGCTAGGACCTAGGAAAGCAAATTAATTAATTATACATGGCTAAATTTATTATCAGGTCAACAAAAGTCTTTTATTTTAATACTTAAGAATCCACTTCAAGAGCAAGGGGGGTAATATAAACTGAAAAAGATTAGGTAACAGTGCAGCTGCAGCAATAGAAGAGAAAAGGCTTTCTTTGTGGGGATGGAAATGAAATGACACTTTGTTTTGTTTTGTTTTTCCCTCCATCGTAATTTCATTTCCTTCCCTTCTCTTCTCTCTCTTGTTATCGTTTTCTCAGAGTCTCAGAGAAAGAGATAGAGAGAAAGAAGAACAATCAGTCGCCGAATTCTCTCCGTTTCTTATTTTTATTTCTTTTCTTTCTCTCCCTTTCAAAGAAAGACAGGCTATATCGTAGAGAGAGCGAAGGAAAAAGGAGAAGTGCAAGACAGAAACAAGTTATTAGAGAGAAAGAAGGGGAAGAATTGTAATAAAAGAACCTTTTGAATCTCTCCCTCTCTCTCTTGATTGCAGATGGAAAACGATGGATGATCAGTAAGAGTTTTCGCTTACTACTCTTTCAAACTCTTCTGTTGCGCTACTTGTAGCTATAGGTAAGGTTAACATGAACAAAACACCACGCTTTCTTTGCTATATATTATATTTTCTCTCGCTTTCTCTCTAGAAATTTATTTCTTAGTTATTTAGTAGTAACTAATTATATTAGTTGTTTTTTCAAATGAAATTTTTTGTTATCTTAATTAATTCTGCAAATTTGGTGATGGGATTTCTTCTAACTAGGTTAGACTGGCTAGTTCATGATCTACAACTGATGTTTACAGATGAACAACATACAGCGAGAGTGGAGATGATGAGGAAAAAGTGACACGAGAGTTACATAAGATATATAGCTAAGAGTATTACAGCCAGAAATTAATTAATCTATGTCCCAAGGCTTTCATCAAGCTGGGATTCTCAATACTTCACCTTCGTCATCATCCTCATCCAATAATAATGGGTTTCTGACATCATCGACAACTGCCTTATTACAAGAAGATAGGATCAATAATCATGGTGGTCATCATCAGCAACATATAGCTCAGCAGAACCGAAGGGATAAACTTAGGGGACAAGGTTTTGAACCACCAGCAGTACCATTAGTTTCCATAGAAGAAGAGCCGGGCGGCTTGTCATCCGTGTTCGAAACAGGTACCGGTATGTGGTCAGAGTTGTACAATTTCCCACCAGGAGGTGGAGGTGAAGTTACGATGTCTCAGATTCCACCGGAATATCATCATCGTTTAGTATTGCAACCGACACCACCACAACCACCGTCGGAAGGGACCACTACAACCATAACCAATGAGTGGTACAGAAACAGAAATGGATTAATGGTTGGTGGGTCGGGTCATCATCAATTGGAAGATCCAATTCTGAAACACAACCATGGTGTTGATGAGGGTGCTGCTGGTCAGATATCTGATCAACAGTCTCATCATCAGATGTCAAGTATAAATGCGGAGTCTGCAGCAGCCATGCAGCTTTTCCTTATGAAACCACAACAACCAAGATCACCTTCTTCTCCTCCATCTTCATCTCATACTCAACATCAAACTCTTAATCTTCAAGGGTTTCATTCATCATCATCTGGTGGTTCAGGGTACGGGAGTATGGCAACTAATAATCCCACAATTACGACACCGTCTCAGTTCATGACATGGGTTTCGGCCACGGGTAACGTAGAAGATAACACCGGTGTGACTTTATTCAACGGCAGTGGTCCTAAAATCGGAATGGGTTCTAATAATATGGAAACCAACCAAGCTCTTTCTTTGTCACTATCCTCTTCATTAAGACAATTTGAAGTCGCTGCAAAAGCCGAAGAATTTCGGATGATGGGAGACGATGGGGTTCTTTATTTTGATCAAGGTATTGGTGTCGGTGGAGGAATTGGTTCTTCTTCTAATTCAAAAGCAGCTTCATATCATCAACAACAACAAGTGAAGAATTATGGGAGTCAAACACAACAGTTACATTTGCAAGGAACTGTAGTGAGTCAAAACCAGCAGCAACAATATCATGATCATGTTGGTAACATAAGGTCATCATCAAGTTTGGGTGTAGTGAGTCTTTTGAGGAGCTCAAAATATGTCAAGGCAACGCAAGAATTGCTCGAAGAATTTTGTAGTGTTGGGAGAGTAGGACAGTCTTTCAAGAGTAGTAAAAGGTCTGGAAATCATAAGAGTGTCGCAAACCCTACTACTACTGATCCTAATCAACAAGGTAGTAGTGGTGCTATTGGAGCTGACCATGGTGGGTCTTCATCTTCTTCAAAAGATATTCTTCCTCCATTATCTGCTACAGATAGGATTGAACATCAGAGAAGAAAGTCTAAGCTAATATCTATGCTTGATGAGGTATGTACTCTTTAATTTTCTCCCTCTTTCTCATTATATACATAGATAGATAGATAGACATTGGGCATAGTACATGAACATCAAATCAAAGAAAACTATAGTATTTATTTGTACATATATGTTACCATTTTGCAAGCATGATTATTTAAGCTCAATCATAATCTACATATATTTTAGTGCTTAATTTTACCATGGAAAACAAAACCTGTCTACTAACCAACATTCCTGATCCTTAAACTCTGAAGCAATTTCTCTCCTCATTAATAATGATATTTTCATTTATAACTTGGCTAGTTATTAAGTATCAGATATTAAAACGGTTGGCTGTTAGCAAAGAAAACCCTAGCAGTTAGCTGTATTCACTAGTGTTCTTAATTGAAAAAACTAGTATTAATCTGTATACTAAATTAAATAGGTATCTGGTTAATGTTAAAACTACAGGTGGAGCGAAGATATAGTCATTACTGCGAGCAAATGCGAGCAATAGTGCATTCATTCGATTCAGTAATGGGTTTCGGAGCAGCAAATCCATATACAACTTTAGCTCAAAAGGCAATGTCGCGACATTTTCGATGTTTGAAAGATGCAATAACATCAGAACTGAAACAAAGTTGTGAACTTCTTGGTGATAAAGAAAGTGGTGCTGGAGCTAATACCACTTCATCAGGAGTCACAAAAGGTGAAACCCCAAGATTGAAATTACTTGAACAAAGTTTGAGGCAACAAAGGGCCTTTAATCAAATGGCTGGAATGTTAGACCAAGAAGCTTGGAGACCTCAAAGAGGTTTACCCGAACGTTCTGTCAACATTTTAAGAGCTTGGCTTTTCGAGCATTTTCTTCATCCGTAAGTGGTTTCCCTTAATACCAAATATTTTCTTCTTGTGTTGTCATTGGTATTCTATCTTTTACCATCCCATAGGGATGCTTTAGTACTGATATCAAACAAAAATGTTATGCTGATACGTGTCTAACCGGAAAATCAAATGAGAAGTAGCTTGAATGGCCTATAGGTTGACCAAACTATCTCTAGTTTGACCAGAGATGATTAATTATTTTTTTCATTAATTTCATCAAAGTGATTGATTGATTCTTAATCTGGCACATCATCATGATTCAGTTCATCTTTTTCTGCTGTCTGCCTGAGTAATTATTATATATGGAGATAATGATCAGTGGGTGCAGTTGTCTTTCTTTGCTGCCACTACTGTATAGCTGCTGTTTACTGCCATTGCTGCTATTTTTTTCTATTTCTGTTGCTTAGGTATTCACGCTGTTAAATCCCATCCATCGGTACATGCATAAAGCTCTGGGTTTTCTCTTTTCTCAGTCATATAGGAACCCTGATGTCATTTTATGATCTTTGTTTTCTTTTCCTCAGGTACCCTAGTGATGCAGATAAACATTTGTTGTCTAGACAGACTGGTTTATCAAGAAATCAGGTATTACCTCTTTTTATCTTTACATGAAAATAAATAGTGAAAGAAAGAATATATCTTTGAGAGGATAAAAGGAAAAAGGAAAAGACCCTGAGCCTCTTTGAGAGCATGTACATCGTTTGTGTATTTCATAAGGTGGAGCATGTTTAGGTTAATTGTAGTTTTGTAGATGAGTGAATTGGACTTACATGAGCTCGGGTTTTATTGGTTCTTGTGACTACTGCTTTTTTATACTTTGTTAGAGAAAGTGTACATTTTTCGTTTCTCCATCATTCATTGATTCATTGATGATAGAAAAAGAAAAAGAAAATGTGCAGAGATTAAAACTCAAGTAGTACTCATACTTTTTTCTGAAAGGTATAATACTAATATATTTACGAAAAGCTGAATATATCATGAAAAAGTAGTAAACCCATTAAAATCTGATTTATCATAATTGGAATTTTATTTACTTTGATGCATTAGATAGATAGATAAGACAAGGAAAAATGAACCTTGATGCATCTCCTTTGTACATGCAATGCAATAAATAGGTGGCATAACACTGGGGTATGTTTTGTAGGTATCGAACTGGTTTATTAATGCCAGGGTTAGATTGTGGAAACCAATGGTGGAAGAGATGTACCAACAAGAAGCCAGAGAAGAAGAAGAAGATGCAGCAACAACAGAAGAGAGAGACAACAACTGCTCTGCTGCACAAACACCAATGCCTTCATCCACAGCATCTCCAACAACTACAACAACAACAGCAGCAGGGAAAAGATCTGAAATTTATACAACCGAAAAAGACCCATCATTCCATAGAACAGCAACCGCATCAATAATCAATAGGCAAAGTTATTCAGAAAACCAAGCACAAAATTTAGCTGTACCCATACCAATCTCTTCTTCTTCTTCTGTAATGCCCACCACAGCCATTGCCACGCCACTTGATGATGTGTCGCCACAACCTCCTCCGTTATCGTATTATTCAGCAACCCATGGTTCCGACATAAATCCGTCGGATATTGACATGGATGATATGTGTCATCGCAGTGGCATTGCCGCTGTCAATTATGGGACCACTGATAATAATAATCATAATATGAGGTCCTCCTCAATGGTTAGGTTTGGGACCACAATGGGCGATGTGTCGCTAACTCTAGGTTTACGGCATGCAGGGAATAGCTTACCGGAGAAGAGTCGGTTTTCAGTGAGGGATTTTGGCGGTTGTTGAGTTACTCTATAATGTTTTGGTTACTAGGTACGTTCTTAAAAAGTGTATAGAATTCATATATTGTTTCTTTTTGCATCATCTGTTCATAGTATAAACTACGTGTTTTGTTTGTTTGTTTGATCAAACAAAGGTAAAACTACGTTAAATATGCCAATATTTGTTATTGGAATTTGAAATTTTAAGCAGGGTTAGTATGATCTGAGCTAACCAGTGTGGCAGTGTCTCATTTGTGATGGATTTTGAAAAGTCGAAGCTGGCGAACTAAGAGTTCTAAATATAAGGATGGGCAATGAAGTCACATGGCCATTAACTAAGCCTAAAAATATCGCAAAACCAGATCTGTTGATACTCCATATAAAACTTCCCTCCATTCTTCTGTAGACTTCCATCATTAACATCTGATTGCTGATAACAAAGATGATTTTCATTAAATATGCGATTTATCCTTACAAAAACTCAACAACAACCCATCAAATCTGGATTAAGGGGGGGTGCATGAACATACAAATAGTAACCTTAGGGCAGTGACCGAGCAAAAAAAAAAATAGTAACCTTAGGGCAGTGGCATATCCAAATTCCAAGTATTTCTTCTTCAAATGGTTTCTTTGTCTCACTCTATACTGATAACAACCGGGCAGAAACTCATATCGTACCATTAACAACGGGCTTAAATATAGATTGTCGTAAATGCTGGACCCACTAATTTGCCCATGGAATTATTGTCAAAGTAAAGTAAAGATTGGACGTATCAATATGTAGGGTTCCACTTGCGTTTCGACCAGATCTTCTACCGTAAAGTCCGTAACCTGTTTTTCTGTGCCAAATAAATATGGCCACATTATTAATTCAGTGGAACCGCATTCAAAATGGACCGATTTTCGGGTACAGTGTTTATACTTTCATGACAAAGAAGAAAAAATAACAAAAGGAAAAACATTTAGATGTGATCGTTTATACTGCTTGATTTTGGTTGGGTCTATTTTGTATAGAGGTTTCAAAAAAATTAAGATGATTTTATCTGTAAATTGTTGTTAGCTTCCTTTAAGCACAAATGAGCTCTCACAGGCTTATGATCAGAACTATGTATAGTATCTATCGACTCGTAAGCATGTAATGTTGCTTCGATGTTGCCGTACTTTTCGATCTTGAACAAAATCCTATCGGTCCAAGACGGTGTTCTTTCCTGACCAAATAAATATAAACATATATTAGAAGAAGTAATTCATATATATATATATATATGGTTCGTATGCATTTCAAGAGAAGTATAATGATCACATGGCAAAATGTACCTTGTGGCTTGTATCATAATTATTAGTTCCTACATTGTATTTGTATGTAGGCTTGAATGCTAGAGTTCCTTCACTGTATCCATTAAATATGTTTCCTCTTTCAGCTTCTCGTAATAGTTGATCTTTGCTTGTGAGTAGCTACATGATGTCAAAAAGCAAAAAAAAAAAAAAAAAAAAAAAAATTTAGTATAAATTAGTGAGCATAGAAAAAATCGATCGAAATAAAAACAAAATCAAATCAGTATTGGAAAGTATAAAATGTTCGTACTGCATGAAGGTTTCTCTGGATGATGTGTCGGACGGGGAAAGTGTCGAGACCTTGAATTCTGTAGTTGAGATCCCCCAGCCATACTGTAATTTGCGTAGGTCTAGCGTACAGGTTTTTGTTCTTGGAGAAGAGAGATTTTGAAATGCGTTGTAGTTCTGAATTTCTTTCCTCCACATTTCCTTCATGAGCTGCACATACAATTTTCATTAACCATATTAGAAACCAGTAGCATCTTGTTTCGTCTTGCATTGCAATTTACACCCAAAAATGATCACTTAAACTGTGCTTCAGTGCATGGACTACATAGCCACATGGGCTTCTCTTTGAGTTTGGGCTTTCATTTGTGCCGAAAGACCCAGAAAGTGTGAACAATGAACATATGGAATTTAGGTCAACAACTCATGTATGGTCAACGGAGTGCAGATATTAGACGGTTAAGATCATTACGAAACTTCAGAAAGTCAGCTCAGATATTAGACGGTTAAGATCATTACGAAACTTCAGAAAGTCAGCTCAGCAATAATCTTCTATGGGAAGCATTTAGCACTCGACCCGGTCCATTCAGCAATTAAATTAGCTGACTAATTAGTTAAACAATAAATAACCAGTAGTGATTAAATTATAAATACAGTAGAATTGTACCTGAGAGATGGCAGGAAATGAAAAGCAAGTGGATTCCTTTGAATTTTAAACTGATGGCAACAGCTCCTTTTTTGGTTCTCACTAATGTCCCTCCGAATCCTCCAACACTAAGCTTATCCGCTTTTACTTCTAAACCAAGGAAAGGCCGAAAGGGTACATATTAGCAACTTACAAAATTTAAGCAAGAATGCTTCCTGACATAACAAATGGATTACAAAATTTAAACAAGAATGCTACGGGACATAACAAATGGAGTGCAAAGTTAAACAAGCCATAAGATCCCCACAAACCAACGTGTTCAGAATGGTTTACCCAAAAAAGAGCGGTTGGTAACTGAGAGCAATGTTTCACCAAACAAAAAAAAAAAAGGATCACCTGTAATGAAGAGCTGATAATCTTTTGGGACAAAGACAAATAGCTGTAAAGATTGCATGATGGATTTCTCTACAAGGATGTGGGATTCAGCCAGAACTTCCTTCAAAATTCGAGTCATGTTGCATCTTGGTACTTCTTGCAAACCAAGTACAACTAAATCCAATTTCCTATCTCCATCACTTCCCATTAATAGTTTCGCTAAATCTTGTAGAGAAGAGGCCTAGCTAATACACAAATTCAAAAAGAAGAAAATCCAGTTATTTTAAAGATGGCAAGAGTACCAAGACCTTGAAGTCTAGCAGTGACAGACTCATATATATATATACCTTGCCGTTCATATTCCAAGTAAAAATGGACATGCAGAGAACTGATGAACCAGCAGTAGTTGTACTGGATAAATTGCAATACTCCTCCATATCAACTGTTGTTATACCTTCATGACTACGAACATGGTCAATATTGGTTTCAAGATTATCGACAGTATCCATGACTTCGTTGCTGCTATTGCGCAACCTCTGCTGCCGCTTCTGTTTGGATTTTCTTCCACCAAAAAGCAAAAAACCAATGATTCAATAGAATGAAAGGATATAATTAATGACAAGAGTAATATTAAGATATGTTAAGCATACCTTGTACAGGAAGAATGAAGAATTCTGATGAACTTTCTCATTTTTCAAGCGCGTACGTATTTGGACAGCTCTTAATTCCTTAAGTTGGAGATAAAATATCGATGTCTAGCCAAGCAAAACCATAAGAGTCTTCTGAAAAAGAAGATAAGATATATAGAGAGGAAAACTCAAGCATGAGATAATGAAACTGGTAGCAATTAATGGATGAAAAGTCAAATACTCTTACTTTCTTTCTCATTATTACACACTCATTACAAATTACACACACATAAACACATGTATATTTGATTTAATTTTCAGGATATTAATATTTCGTTTCCTTGTTAGGTGAATCTATTGACGATTCCTACAAAGAAATATTGCTTGAAAATGACCAATCCCATAAGTTTTAGTTTAGTTGGCTTTATATGTGCACATAATCCTGTTCAATAAACGAATTATTCAAAATAGATCGGCTTGGTTCAGCTAGATCATTTCACAAAGTCGCATGGGAAGCGTGGTCCCTGACCATATCGAGTAGTCATTCAAATTCTAGCTTAAATTAGACAAACTCTTTTGATTAAAGACACTTGATTAAAAGAAGAACAACGTGTTGTGCGCCTGGAACAGATGCTAAGATGAAGAACAGGTCATGTACTCAAGTTAATTACACCTCGTTTTAGTGAGATGACTTGCTAATTGGAACAGGAAACCGGAAAATTCAACTTTTGGAGCTGGAGAGTCCCCATTATGTTCCAGTTGACGTGATATGTTTTCTTAAAAGTTAGAACTGATGGTTGGCATTTTGTGTTTGAATATCTGAAATAGAAGGATCTAGCTAGTTGATAATTTCACGTATTTAAGACAAGGAAAATTAAAGGCAAGTGTTGGAGGTTTGTGGATGGGGACTACCTTCGTTAACTATCCAAGAGATCTCGAACGCGTAGCATATTATTCGTCTTCTTCTTGTGTATGATACATTTTCGTCTGCTACCTTTATATACATTGCTGCTATGACTGCGTTTAATTTTCTTGTTCATGGTCAAGGTTCAAACACCGACTCCAAATCAATAAGGATGTCGATCTAAACATGCCAATATGCTATCATCAGCTCGTCACGAGATATAATCAGCCTGTGACGATTTTGTGATGTAATTGTGCAAAGGCATCTTAAGTATTGAATTCGTACATATAGTTAATTAGTCTTTTTCTCGTTCCTTGTCTAGCTGAGATGGTAAATTCACCCAGAGACTAACACATGATTTAGGTTCGTAACCGTCCTGCAACATATAGTACCACTCCCCTGGTGTGTAGGTATAGCAGGGGGCTAATACCCGTGCTCCACTAGAACACTCTCCTATCTACACTGATTACCTTCTATGGTAGCTCCACATTTCAGTGGATAGGCAAGCAAGCGGCAGAGGAGTTCGCATTGGTGAAGGTGTAGGCTACTCAATTAGAGTTGGCAGCCTTCCACTTCAATTTGCCAGTAGTATCTCCAGACAGTCTTAAATCTCAAGCTTGTCTGTACTTTCCTAGCTTAAATTAGACTGCAGCTTTTCATAGAAAAACGTTTAAGACACCTGTGGCTGCAACAAAGGACTTGATGAAGAAAAGGTCAAGTTAATTACATCTCATTTTCTGTAGGATGAAAGACTTGCTAATTTAGACAGGAAACCCTTAAATCCAACTCTGGGAGCAGGAGGGTTTCTTGTCCAGGTGGTTTTACAGTTCAATATAGTGTGTAGTACGTTTGGTTGATACTTGGTACATGGATATCTGAATTAGAAAGATCTTGCTATGAAGGAAAAAAAGTAACTGTTGGAGGATTGTGTTGGGATTACCTTCATTACTCTCATCTCCACTAGATCTTGAACGCATGGTATGTTGTTTGCCTTCTACTTGTACACTGATTTCTACTTCCAGCTGTATACAGATTGCTACTAGGACTGCAAGCATTTTCGTCTTCATGGTCAAGGTTCAGAGTTCAAACACCGACCCAAATCTTAAATATACAAGAATCAGCCGCTGACGATTCGTCCACCTCATCAAATAGGTGATGGCGCTCAGTTGAAACATATTGATTTACCTTTGTAACCAGCCTGCAACATGAGGTATCATGACAGTAATGACAGCCGATGAAGCAACGAAATCCCACACCGTTAGTCCACACAATTTCAAAATACATATATATCCAAGCAGTTCTGTTGTTTTACATTCAAAGAAACTACTTGGAAAAAACTATTACAAACTCACTCTCTCTTTGTTTTTCACAAATTTGGATCTTGCAAGCAAACTCTTAATCACAGATCGAAGAACGCACTTTTACAACATTATCAATGGCTACCGTCGCTACTGTCAGTAGACTCGTTACTGATGCGTAATGAGTTCATGTTCTACAAGTTTGCTAAGTTGATGGCATAGTCGACGAGGCCTCACCTACCTGCAGTAGATCTTCTTCCTGATGTTCCACGTAAGACCTTAAGAAAGTTCTTCTCCACCAGACTTCAAAGGCTTTTTGAAGATTTGGACAGTTATCACCGGCCTTCAAGAAACAGCCTAACCATGCCATCAAAATACTTTGTTGATCTTCTAGCGGAAGTGTTAGTATTGTCCTCCCAATACCTTCTTCCACCACTTTTCGATCAAATGATCTACAGCTATGTTGTAACCAAAAGTAGTCATCGATCAATGGCTGGAACCATGTCTGTAACAATAGCTGCCGTGTGTCCTTTGATGGAAGCATTTCCCCTTTTCCTATACCAACAAACAGTCGCGCTGTTATGCAACTAATGAGATGGCGAGATACTGTTGGTAACTTTGAATGAAGGGTTGCCAGTTCTACTTGGGTAGCCCACATCAGTGCAAACTCTTCTGCCGCTTGCCTATCTGCCAAAATGTCAAGCAACCATAGAAGGTTATCGGCTTCCAGAGATATTTGCTTCGCGACTGGACCTTTGCTTTCCATGGATGTATCAACGAATCCAGGTTCTGCAGCTTGCTTAAATAGATTCAGCAGTGAATTTAAGCAGCTTTGACATGAGTTGTATATGTTTTTATTGCATATTTCTGTGGAATTCACATCACTAAGAAGATTGTTGTTTTCTTTTAGAAGTCTCAAGACTAAGGTTTTCATCTCACGTCGACCCTTCTCTTCATTGCTCTTAAGAACCAGCTCCATTATGTGGGTAAGTGTGTCGTTAGGGGGACGTGATGCATCAGAGGCTACTCGCTTTAACACTGGATTCACTCTCAAATTACTATTTTTGAGATGTCGGACTGAAGAGACCACTTTTTCTTCTTCCTCTTCTCCAACCCAGGGGACAGCCTCCAAATACTCTAAACATGAATGTATGCATGTCTGGAAACCAAGCAATTCAGCAACCTGCAAGTCATTGCAACTAATGTAAGGGGAAGTCTAGGAATTCACTTGGTGTTGAAAAGAAACACTACGCTGTCAAAAAATTCCCGATAATCATCCGAGAAAATAGATTCACAGCAAATAAGTGACCAGCGAACATGTCTTGGCCAGAGGGTGATACTGTTAAGAGTCTTAAAACTTGTTTCCACATGCTTTAGAAATAAATGTATAGATTACATGAAATGTGGTTAATACTAACACATTGGCCAGACATCTACTAATACAAAACTTGGTCTGATAACGGACAAAATAAATGCAACAGTTGCCTTTTAACTAAAATTTCTCTCTGTATCGGAAAAACCAAAGGCCAGAGACGCCATCTACTAATAAGAAACTTACATAACGCAGCAAATAAAGCAAAATAGAACAGTGTTTGAATGAAGATAGCTATTAACTGGTTTTAAAAGGAGACTCCGCTAAAGGTTGGCAAACAAATGGTTTGGCCTTGGTTGCAGAAGTACATTTAGATCTATAGAATATAGATATCATATTGCATTGTCATAATACCATTCCAAACCAGCACATAGCAATTACTGTGACAATCCTAACTTGTATAAACTACCAGAATCAACTTTGGCATAAAAAGGAAAGATAAATAGAATTGTCAGGCTGATGACTTGATAAGACTCGTCAGTTACCCTTTGAGCTCAATACAGAAAAACAAACGAGAGGAAAAGAATGATGGTCCCAAAAATACCTTGAGGAGGCGTAATACTCGCGCAACATTTTGCTTGATCAGGCGCTGCTTCATTTCTTTGCAATACATCAATCCGACAGTCTCTACATAAATCTCAACATCATCACAATCACCAATTTCAAGACAAGATAAAGGCGACTGATTCTGAGAGAGCTGTTCTGCAAAGAAACTGCTACTTTCCACTAGCACACTCCTATGTACACTCATCTTTACAGAAAATCCCTGCTTCCCAAACAAAACAACCTTCAAATCACTTGTTCCAGGATCACCAAACTCAATAGCAACCTTTCTCCGTGAATTATCATTGTTGGGTTTCGCTGGTCTCTCAACTATCGTAGTTGTGTTCAGACTGACAGCATCAGAGCTTAAAGCTTTTTGATCGTCGGAAAGAACCCTTGCTCTAGACGGCGTCGGAGCTGCTCTCTTATCATTTTGTGGGCTTTGCTTCTTCTGAGTTGACGTATTCTGTGGTGATGCTGGAGATTTGGATTTGTTTTGAAGATTATGAGATTTGAGGGTCTTTTGAAATATAACAGGAGATGGACAACACCAAAACCCTTCTGGGGTTACAGCAATAGGAACACTTCTGATTTTAGCGTGTCCTTGCTCCACTTTTGGAACTCTAAATTCAGCCATTATCTAAATTGATAAAATACCAAACCAAATTGTAAACCTAGAAGAAAAATCTTACTTCAATCTATAAAATTACTTCAAAAAATCTTAACAGCTGGGAAATAGATCTATAACTGAACTACAGACCAAATACTCTAACACTGGAACCAAAAGGGTGATTCATTTTAGTGTTTCTTGATCAAACTATATTAACTCCATCAAAACAATGATTATCTCTTATTGTCCTTCATTCTTCACATAAAAATTGGGTTTTACAGAAGAAAATCCCCAAATGAATCAGAAACTGAAACAAACCCAGACTTTGAAATACTACACAACAGTGCAAATGGATCTTTTAAATACTACTCAGAAAAAATTACTTACTTGCTTCAAAATGAAACTTCTTGAAAACCCATTTCTTATTTTTGGCACATGAAGCTCCACTAATGATTTAATGAGCTAAGCTGATAAGTATCAAGGGAACCAAGAATGAAGATTGGCTAGAATGAAATGATGAAATGCCCCTCTCTCTCTATTTGAGTAAAAATTTCATGTACAGAGAAAAAATGGTCCAAGGAAGAAGGTTTTTATTTTCTTTTTTTGCTTTAACTTTACCAGCTTGGAATGTTTGTGCTTTACGAGATTTCTCACAGAGGCATGTCTTTAGTTTCTCTTCTCACTCTCTTCAAAGATTCTCTCTGTACACTCTGCTGCACTTCTGCTTATTTATCAGACCAAAATACCGTCAGCAGCATGCTAAATTAGGATAAGAATAGCTGCAGCCTGCAAGTATATGGTTACTGGTGGGGGAATTTAGTAAGCGAAATAAGTTATTTTAGCAGGTGTAAGTGTAACTATGAGTTGAAAATTGTCTTTTAATGTTGTATTTATGTCAACAGACTATCAGAATATAACTACTCAATAATAAATACGGATTTGCCGTGCCGATATATTCACGCATTCTTTTGCACATGGAGGGGCAAACTGAAACAATTCAACGCCACTCTCAGTTTATAGAATCCAAAGATTCGAATAAGTTCAAGCACATGATATTGGCTAAGGGTGCACAGGAACCGAGTCGGACCGACGGACCGTCCCGGAACCGGTGGAACCGTACCTGTTTTTGTACCGAACCGAGGAAGGGGTACAAGTACCGGTCCAAAAAATAGGAACTTGCCTTTGGGGGTGCAGTACGGGTCCAATCAAATCCGTCTGATCCGGGACCAAATGTATTAGAGTAGTAGTAGCCGTTAGATTTGGGGATAATAAATCAGTAATAGCCGTTAGATTTATGGGAAAGATTTTACTGAATGGAATCAACTACTTGAATTTGAACGAACTCGTTCTCGCCACCACTGGATAGAGATGTCAATCAGAGAAGTCTTTCGCTTCCTATGTTGAATTGTTACAGGAGTGTGCAACTATAAGGAAGCTTTTCATCCATGGAACTGCTCATGAACATTGGTTGTCATTTCTTCTTAGAAATACAAATCTCAGAGGGAGGTAAAAGTTCAAGTAACCAATTCAAAGGGTGAAATTCTTGACTGCGCAGAGATCCACTTCAGGCCCAGGCGTAACAAACCAAGCTTCCCAATTGGATCAGTTATACACAAGGATATCCTAACAAACGGAGCCTATCAAAGCTGGTTCACATCTAGGTTCACTTAAGGGTGCACAGGAACCGAGCCGGACCGACGGACCGTCCCGGAACCGGTGGAACCGTACCTGTTTTTGTACCGAACCGAGGAAGGGGGTGCAGTGCAGGTCAAAAAATAGGAACCTAGCCTTTGGGAGTGCAGTACACGGTCCAATCCAAATCCGTCGATCCCGGACCGAATGTACTGCAGTAGTAGTAGCTGTTAGATTTAGGGGATAATAAATCGGTAATAACCAGTTAGATTTATGGGAAAGATTTTACTGAATGGAATCAACTACTTGAATTTGAACGAACTCGTTCATGGCCACCACTGGATAGAGATGTCAATCGAGAAGTCTTTCGCTTCTGCAATTGGATTATTACATGAGTGTGCAACTATAAGGAAGCTTTTCATCCATGGAACTGCACATGAACATTGGTTGTCATTTCTTCTTAGAAATACAAATCTCGAGAGGAGGTAAAAGTTCATGTAACCAATTCAAAGGGTGAAATTCTTGATCTAGCAGAGATCCACTTCAGGCCCAGGCGTAACAAACCAAGCTTCCCAATTGGATCAGTTATACACAAGGATATCCTAACAAACGGAGCCTATCAAAGCTGGTTCACATCTAGGTTCACTTAAGGGTGCACAGGATGAGGGCGAAATGGTATGCCACTAAAAACATGCGTGGAAAAGAGGACTACTTTTGTACCGAATGCCATGTTAGAGTTTGCAAGACAAAATGGAATACCTGTTCGAGGTCACAAATCTTATGTGCAAATTGAGAGAAGATTTAGGGGATCCGAATGTACTTAGATTTATGATGATATGAGTGGAATCGAAATTGAGAGTTCATTCATGTAGTCGATTTATGGGAAAGATTTTACGTTTGAAGATGCGATGTCAACGCCTTTCGCTTCGAGGATTGTTACATAAGTGTGCAACTATAAGATCTTTTCTCCATGGAACGCACATGAACATTTTTTTTCATTTCTTCTTAGAAAATACAAATCTATGTCCGGAGGTAAAAGTTCATGTAACCAATTCAAAGGGTGAAATTCTTGAACCGAGAGATCCACTTCAGGCCGGGCGTAACAAACCAAGCTTCCCAATTGGGCTCGGGGATACACAAGGATATCCTAACAAACGAGCCTATCAAAGCTGGTTCACATCTAGGTTCACTGTGACTGTTTTTGAGAATGAGCTGAAATGGTATGCCACTAAAAACATGCGTGGAAAAGAGGACTACTCTGCACTGGATGCCATGTTAGAGTTTGCAAGACAAAATGGAATACCTGTTCGAGGTCACACAATCTTATGTGCAGTTGAGAGAAGATTCCTATCCGGCACTTAAGATGATATGAGTACGAAAATGAGAGTTCATTCATGTAGTCGGTTTGAAGATGCGTTGAACGCCCGGAGGATCGTCTACTAATGTGTCTGATTGATCTTCTTGCTCGCTTTACTTTTTTTTTTAAGGGAAAATGACAGAAATATATGTCCTGAAAAGTACCGACAGTTGAACTGGAGGAGCACCTGGTACCGTATGTGTACCGAATGGTGCACCTAACCGAGGTACAAGGTATAGGTACCGGTCCAAAATTTTGGAACCGAGGCTAGGAAGGTACAGGTACTCGGCCTCGGCAAGAACCGAGCCGAACCGTACCGTGTGCACCCTTAATATTGGCACACTTTGTGCCTTTGACTTTGCTCCTGGTGAATAGTTAGATACAAACTACAAAGTCTTAGAGCAACTGCAGTGGTGCGAGTATAACCAAAGACCAAAGATCAAAAAAAACGACCAAATTTTAGTTTAGTCTGGTGTGTGACGCTACGGGTAGAAGACTAAATTTGGTCGAGCGGATACTATACGTTCGCTTGGTATGGGGCGGGGACTATACGTTCGCCCGATGGGGAGAGATTTCAAAAAAAAAAAATAAATAAATAAATAAATAAATGGGCGGAGGTATAAAGCCCGCCCCACTATAAAGAAAGTGAAAAAAGAATGGGGCGGAGGTATAAACCTCGCCCCACACAAAATTAAAAAGAAAAAAAAAGAAAAAAAATGGGGCGGAGGCTATACGTTCGCCTGGTGTGGGGCGTACACTATACGTTCGCCTGTTGTGGGGTGTACACTATACGTTCGCTCGACTATAATTTGGGTTTAGTCTTTGGTCCCCGACCAAATATAGTCTGGGATTTGGGTTTAGTCTGGTCTTTGGTCGATGGTCCGTCCCGCTACGTCTGTTTCTTTTACCAAATAAATGGCCCACTGCGGTTGCTTTTAAGGCCTCCTGGATTTCTTGTAGAACAGATATATTACCTTCATTCCTGGTGATACTTTCATTTTTTTTCATTTTTACTTATTTTCCGGTAACCGAGTTAACACTGCTGTTTATTTAGATGAGCAGAGTATAACCAGAAGTGTCATGCTTGCCATTTGTGTATGTGCAGAATGATGGATGGACGGGTTAAAGTAGTTTAAGTTGTGGGGCATGCTTGTAATCCCATCCAAACGATAACTTTATCATCATGATATTATTCTTTGAGGTACTAGATTATGATTGACATTTGCTTAATTATAATTAACTTCTTGTTTCTTATATCGAATAAAGCTAATCAATGATGACAGTTCTTGTAAACTAAAACCAAACAATTAAAAATAAATTTGTAGTCCCACTTAATTGATTATTCTGTTCATTCATGATTTAATTTTTGCAACAGTATATGAGCTGTTTAGCGTTCCTTTCATCTTTAAAAGGATAATGGCATTTGAGAGCATTTGATGCTTTCCTACTACTTTTATGGCATGGCTTTTAAAGTTTCAATGGACCATTTTTCTAGAATGGGGTCTCAAAACTCAGGAAAGGATTCGACAACCAAAAAGAAAAGGGAAGAAAAATCTTAGAAGCATCGTCTATAGAGAATAGAGAATAGAGAATAAGTACTCTTCCAATGTAGGGTTTCTCTATTCATAGGCCATATGGCATGCCTTGTATTGCCCTCCTCTTTTCTCTCGGTGTGCAATAGTTATGATTTGTGGCTTTGAAATTGTTCTTGACTTCACTCTTCTTCTCTTTTGAACTTTAGTTGAGCATGTCGATCAGAGATCTCAATAATAGAGCTTGGAAATGATACTTGGTATGGAAAAAAAGATAGAGAAAATGGGTCAATTGTCCAAAAAAAAATTAAAACACGGTTCAAATGGACGAGTAAAAAAAAGTACGGGTGAAATAGCCAAAAAAAATAGCAAGGATGAAACTGGATTCATCCTGGCTTATACTTAAAAAAATAGCAAGGATGAAACTGGATGCATCCTGTGTAAAATAAAAATAAGAAAAAAATATTTGAAAATGGACAGGATGAAACTGGTTACATCCTGCCTATTTTTAAATTTTTGTCCATTTAAACAGTATCTTTTTAATTTTTGGCTATTTAAACAGTATCAAAACCTAAGTGTCTTTTTCACCCAGGAATTATTGATTTTGGTCTTTTTGACCAATTTTGTGAAAAAGATAAAGGATAGAACAGTTTCGTGAATAATTGTGTTGAAACTAGAAGTGCAGGTGACAAAGCAGGTAAACTGTCTCGGAGTTTGTCTTCAAACTGTCCACTACTTGTGAGTACATGACAAATTTTAGCACGAACTTCATTCACCCACCTTCCTGAAAAAAATGCCAAAAATTCAAAATTCAAATATTGTATCCTCCTATCAGCCGAACATAACTTTTACACGTCACTTTCTTTTTCGGTGTCATTTTATATTGTGTGATTGTCCGGGAAATGGTGAACCCCAACCTTAACCTGACACCTTAACCTGAACGTGAACCAAATCGGTTTAGATTGAATGGAGCAGAGTAGGGAGGTTGAAAATAGGGAGGTGAATAGCATTTCTGGTTTGTCTGAGATATCAACTCCAAAATGATAGTCTGTGTTGGGCATTTTTAACCTGGCTAATTTGAGGCCTATTACTAGAAGATAAAATAGGGTCATTTTGAAGTAAATTTAAAAATCCCTCAACCAACTATTTTCAATGGCTAATTTATCCTGATTAATTAGTGTTGATTATGTCGATTAATTGATATTAAATCTTGTGAGTACATGACAAATCATGGATCCCTCGTTCAACAAATTATAGACTCATTCACGGCTAGCCAGATTCAAGAAACACACCTATAAATTATGCAGATTCAGACAAGCCTCATGGTGAATTTACTTCTCTGAAACTGCTTCACGAGAACCAATGTGAATCATCTAGCCATAGTGAGACCAACTTCCCATAGAAGAAGTTCTGGAAGGTTGACAAAGACTTTCATCAGGAGAGCTCTACATAACAGCATTGTTGTAGCGCAGAAGATTGGAAGAATTATAGACGGGGTCTCGATGGAATGCTACATTTGTAATAATGCAGTTGAGTGTGAGTTAGCTCAAGCTATCTGGTTTGCTTCCCCCTTTTGGGTTAAGATTTCAAGGTAATAATATGATTACTCTCTCATCTCTATTGCAATTATGGTTACAGAGGAGTGATAACTATTATTCTGCTAATCTTGGGATGGCCATCTATTGGGCCATATGGAAAATGAGGAATGAGAAAGTATTTGAAAACAAGAACATTATTGTTCAGAGAGCTCTACAAATTGCACTATTCTGGTTCAATCTTTATTACAACCCATCTGTCACTAGTGAAACTGAGGTTGCTGACAACATTATTCTGATTGTAAATGGAGATGATCAAAGCTGGAAAGCCCCTGATATGCCGTTCATAAAAATCAATATGGATGTGGCTTGGAAGAATGGTTCTTATGCATGAGCAATTATCGCAAGAGATCGTAACAAAGTTTTCCGAGGAGCCGGTACTCGTCTTGATACTTCTGACAGTTCTATAGTCGCAGAAGCTGATTTTTTTTTTTTTTTTTTTTTTTTTTTTGCTGAACTACCTTTTTGGCTAGACCGTAAGGAGATAAACATTGAAGGAAATTTTCAAGTGGTTGTAAAATTTCTAACAAGAGCAATGACAAGACCGCCTTAGAGGATATGGAAGATAAGAGATGATATTAAATAGCTCATGACCAACTTTACCAATGGTGAATTCAGATTTGTCCCAGAAATGGCCAATATTGTGGCTCACTCTCTAGCGCGTTATGCTCTTTCTCACAAAGTCCAAGCTAAGTAGACAAACCAACAAATACCCGCCAACATTGCTTCTCTCTGGATTGAAGCAGATAGTTAAGCTATTTTTTTATTTTATTCTTATTACCAAAAAAAGAAAAATTAATATTTAATCTTGTTAACCCAGAAATCGATTAATGTTAATTGATCACAAATACATGAAGAACAAAAAATGATTTTTTTAAGAACACCAACCAATAATCGTTGGATATTCGTGCGCTCGTAAACCAATTCTGGGATGATATTCTTCATTCACGAAGGACACGGAAAATTGGTGGATATTATTGCTTACTAAATAGACCGTTTGTGAGAATCGAGGGTTGTATATGAATATAAAAAAAATTGATTTTTTTTTCAAAAATTTGAATTTCGGTGGAATCATTTAAGAACATCAAACAAGAATCGATAGATACAAACAGACACATATATCGTTTCTGGATTGGTGTTCTTCATTCACCAAAAACACATGGATATGGGTGTTCACATATGTCGATTGTGTTATAAAAGAAGAATACCCAGCCAAATTATATAAAAAATAACTGGATAATTACACAAATAACATAAAAAACATGTTTGTGTCCGACCATATTATTAACAAAATAACCGGACATTTTCTTGGTTAAAAGTGTATTGTCAAGTCATATTATTAACAAAACGACGGGATATATTTTTGGACCGATTATATATTCAGACGAGGGAATCCACATGGACCGATTTTACCGAAAAAAGTCAACAATCTTTTTTTACATTTCCTCCAACAAAAAATCGGGTTTATGTGAATGTCTATATTGACCAATTCTGGTTTGCATTGAATTGGTCAACGCGAATATGATCATTGACCGATTATGATGGTATGGTCAATGTGGACATGCACGTCAATTGATTCTTGGTAAACACAGAAAACCTAGATATCTAATTTTTAGTTGATTGAATCAATCAAAGACCTCATTAAGAGGAACAGGTTAATAAAATTACATCGCCTTATTGTTGCACCAACGATTTTTAATTTAAGAAATAAATTTAAAATCAAACGTGGGATGAATTAATTTGACAAATGTTATAGTTTTAGGATAGATGTTGTCGGTTTTAGGTTTGATTGTTGAGAGAAATGATATTTAGAATTTGATATCAACGATGAGGGTATGTGAGTACTTTTTCCTAGTTTAGACACCTGTTATCCTTCCTTATTGGATGGAAAAAAATTTGAAACCGCCATGTTTTTTTTAAAGGTACCGATTTTATTTTTATTATTAAAAAAAAGGAAACCACATAAGGCTTATATTAGAAAAAACAAAAGGAAGCCTAGCAAAAACAAAGTCGTTTTACATGGAGTTCATTGGTAGCCTAGCAATAATCTGGGCAACAATCTGGGCACCAATCGGAGGCTTATGACTATTATTATTATAAAGAGCGTCGATGGAGGCATTTTATTGAAAGGAAATAAATACTCTTTTACAAAGCGGTAGTAGGCAACCGAGTGACAAGCTGTGCGCCAACACCTTTTTGAATGGTAATACCTATCCTATGAAAAAGTGAACCACCTATTTTGTGATTAGTATCGTAACTGGCAAGGCAGTTCCTCAATCTACGCAGAAATGCAATTGTTTCATCACCTAATTCTCCTAAAGAAGAAAATTCCAACACGCCAAACCCGTAGCCATGTGTGGTACACTGATCTAGGTATTTGTTACGTGTGCGTGTGGTTTCCAAAGAGATAGCTTTCCTTGGCGTGAAACTACTCGTCCTAGCACTTGTGAAGGGAGAAATAACAGTAACATCCAAACAAACGTCTTTTCCATCTTCCCAGTTATATACTAGAAGATCCGCGGGCTTTAGTTCCTTAGCCGAGGTGGATGGAAGACCTAAGGAGGCTTCCTTCCGAGCCGGTACACCTGCTTTGTAGCATATATCCGACAAGACATCTCTAGCGAGGTCATGACGATATTTTAGGCCCACATCCTTAGCACAATGCAGAACGTGATCACCAAAGGCGTCCATAGGTTTACTGCAGCTAGAGCATAAGCTATCGTTGTCGAAGAAAAGTATTCCAAGACGATACTTGAGAACAGCTCGAAACTTCCTTGGCCCAACCGATTGACCCAACCCACTGATTGGAATTGATTTAAGAAAGTCCATAGCATGTGGGATCCTGTTGCTTTGCCATAAAAACAAAACGCGTTAAGATAATGAAAAGTTTGTAGGTAAGTTCTCCTTAACAACGTCAAAGTATTTTGCTGCCAGTTTTTTCATGAACTGAGGGGCGGCGTCGTTGACGTTGAAGCAGGAAGAAGATACACCACATGCATGTGTGTAATTCAGCAAAGCCTGTCGGTAGTTGGTGCAAGAATCCAGTTCAACAGGGCAATTGAGCATGGTGCTTTGCAGCTGCTGAGTCTGCGCAAGGGATGCCAGATAACAGTAAACTCCGGTGCCAGCCATGGTAAGTATTCCCAGCCCTCCTTGTTTGATAGGTAAAGTTGCAATACGTTGTTGCACCATGTCGAATCCTGAACCATCACCAACAATGATCTGCCGGAGGTATTTCATGAGATGCATGTCAAAAGTCGCAGCACAATCCAAAAGAAAATCGGTGAACCAAGCCGCACCGCAATAGAATTTAAGAGTTCAATTTTGTGCACTCTCCTTTAAAGAATGTGCACACCAATCATATTGGTTGTTCAAAAGAAACTTTTTTTTTTGGTATGCAACAGAAAAACAAAGAAAAACCAGTTATTGTCTACAGCCCATAGGTTAACAATACTAGTCGGAATATCAGAGCTAGTCCATATTGCCTGGACTTTATGATTTAGCGCATAAGCAACTAGTTGATGAGCAACAGTGTTAGTAGTCTTCAAGATGAATTTGTAAGCATCGTTGTTGTTGAGATTAAGCATATTGTTGATGATGATATCTTTGAGCCTCCATATTTTCCAAGGGACATTAGATAGCACTCCAGATAAGCTCTTCACCATAACCTGACTATCACCTTATATTTTTATAGGCAAAACGTTCATCCATGAGCTTAGTTCAGTTGCCAAGAGAAATCTATCAGCTTCTGTAAAGGTAACATAATCAGTCATGCCAATCCTTGTAGCAGCACCAAAGCATGTGCCATTACTGTCTCTGGCTATTGCAGCGCAGGCATACTCTCCGTCTTTCCAAGGAGCGTCCACATTAACTTTGATTGTTAGGGAAGCTGGGGGGTACCAAGTAGTCTGAGAAGTACTAGAGTTATTCTGAAAGACTGATTCCGATACTTTTATTTCACTTCCTTCAGGGATGTTGTAGTATAGATTGTACCAATAGGAGACAATGGCTAGGGTTCCTTGAACGGCTAGGGTTCCTTGAACACTGGTATTCTTATTCTCAAAAACCTTAAGGTTTCTAGTTTCCAAAGCGCCCAGCAAATGGCCATTCCCCAAGCAATGGTATATTCATAATCATTCATAGTAAACCACATCTCAATTAGGGATGCCAGAGTAAGATGCTGGTTACCTTGAAGTCGAAAACTAAGAGGAGAAGCAAACCAAACTGCTTGAGAATAGCACGCCAGATGAAGGTTTGACATATTTTGGATACTCCTTCTACGAATCTGCCGATTCTCTGAGAGACTGCCATCCCATTGTGAATATCACGCCAGATGAAGGTTTTGATTTTTGGAGCCACTCTCTTCACTGCCCAAAATTTCTTCCAAGGAAACAAATTTTCTCTTATGTTTGAAGATTCCCCTTGTTGTTCATTTAAAAATTTTGAAAAGACTGAGGTGAGAACTCTCCATGGTTCGTGTATTTCCAAATGAGTTTTTCCTCTGCTAAAGGGTTGGTATCAATCCGAAGAATTTGGCTACTAGTGTAATCATCAACACATTGGTTAACTAGGTTCATATCCTACTGGCATGTAGTGTTATTAATCAGGTGATGAACTCTGGTGAAATCTCTGTTGCCATCCTCTTTCCTTTCCGGCTTTGAACCATGGATTGAAGGAATCCAAGGATCTGGAAAAATATTGATCTTCCTGCCATCTCCGACTAACCAAATACATCCTTTCTTGATGTTTTCTCTGTTATCCAACATGGCTTCCCAAGTTGTCGAGCAGTTTGTTGTTTTCTTTACTTCCCAAAAAGAGTATTCTCTCAGATACTTTGCCTGGAGAAGTCTTGCCCATACGGTGTATTGTTCATGAAGGAATATCCAGGCTAACTTAGCCACAAGTGCTTGGTTGAGATCTGTTAAGGATCTTAAACCTAGACCGCCTTTTTCTTTAGGTAGATTGAACCATTCTGAATACGCGGGGGTCTAACAACACCACCCAATATTTCGTTAGGAAACCTGTTGTTGATGGTGGATTTTATTTTAGGGATAAAATTGTAAAACCAAATTTATGCGCTGACATCCTGCAAAGGATAAAGCCACTGATAAGTGATGAATACTTCTTCACTTTACTAATTCACCTAGAATGGAGCATGTGGCAACAATCACAGTATTCTGTGAATTAAATACACAAAATTCATCCAGGTTGGAGCATGTGGCAACAATCCCATATACCCTGTGAATTTATAACATTATTAATTAATGCATGACTAGCCTTGTATTTCATGTGTTGTTCCCGCTGAACTCTCATTATTGGTGCGGCATGACGACTGAGTGTTGCTCTCAGCAGAGTAACACGAATCTCCAAGTGTCACTAATGAGGCATGCACGAAATACCCGTACAGGCTACAACTCTCAGTGTGTTATACTAGCCCGATTGAGCATACATCTCTCGGTGTGTTATACTAGCCCGATTGAGCATATTTTGAATCTGGACTGTCCATATCAGTCTCAGAAACAATCATGACCACGCAAGTTGTCCGCACGATTTAACCAGCCTAGACAAACCCTAGTAGGAGCAGGCAACCACAACAATGACCACCAGCGGGCCCCTTAGTGTCATGGCCGGTCAAGTACAAGTCAGGCCCTCCAAACAACCACCAAACACCAGCCTGAAGTTGGACGTCCAGGCTGGTATAGAGCGGCTTGGAGGAGCTCGTACGAACAAAGGCTGCATACGACAGTCTCAAATCCATCACGTCCGTTCATCTTCGCCGGCGCGGATCGCCCCATTCCCGGTCGGACAAGCACCGTTATGAACACCGGCGGGCCCCCTTTCTACCTGCATAGCCGACCATCTCACGACCTAGACAGGGAGGAGCAAACGCTCGCCCAAATTTCGGCCGGCGTGATGCTTTAAGGGTCGCAGGAAATTCCACAAAGGGTCTTAAATCGATCTCGACCATCCAACTTCATCGGCATGTTTGTATGGCTTAGATCAGACCCCTAGCCATCATACAGGCATTGGCGTGATCACCACCGGCCCAATGTGGATCCCACATGGTCGGCCACCCCAAAAGAGGAGCGTAGCTTGCCAATTCGTCCAGCCAAAGTAGCGTGGACATGAAACCCTAATTAGGGTTTGCGGCATATCACATGTGTCGCAAATCAATCAAGACCATCCATCTTTGCAGGCATAGATGGAGGGTGTAGATGTAGATTCAAAGGGTCCCGAGCATGTCAACATGATCACCGTGGGCCCATCTACACACCTGACTGATCCACCAAGGCCAACCATGGCTAGACGTCTCGAAACGCGCGCCCGAAGTAGGCATGACGTGCGGTCTTCAACTCCTTTGCGGCATGGGATTTCTATCGCAAATCAATCTCAGTCGCTCCTCTTTACCGGACAAATTGAGTGGTTTAGATCACACTTTCATGGGATAATGAGGTACGGACGTGTACACTTAAGCAAGCCGTCTACACGCATGCCCTGGTCGGTCCCGTCAAAACGCTCCCATGCTTGGATTCGACCAAGGCAAGAGTGATGCTTGCGCACCTCTTCAAAACCCTAAAACTTCATCAACGATCGCGGATGAGCGTCACGATCATCTCGTCCGTCCAACTCTACCAGCTTGGTTAAGCAGCCCTGTTTAGGAGTTAAGCGACCAGCAAGGCATCACCACGATCACCATCCACCACTCTTCCACATGAGGTGATCGGCCAAATCAGGGCTTGCCTGTATAGCTTCCAAACGATCACTCGAGATGGCTGGACATGATGCTAGTTTAAGACGCTTAAATTCGTGACTTACTCCGTTAAGCCTTAAAACAGTGATGCTTCACACATGCTGAAAATATTCGATGCGTTACCTGCATAGAATACACACGATATCTCATAAATATCGAATTCCTAAATAACTTAGTTATTTAATCCAGCATTACATGCTATTTCCTGTGGGTCCCACGATCCACACGATCGAGACATCAATCACGTCACAAACTGGGGGATACTTACTGGGGTATTGGTCTGGCGGTTTACAGCGTGCAGCGCACAACGCGCCATCACAAGAACGTGTCAGGAAGTCATGGACGGTTAGTGATGACGGGAGAAGTGGGCAAGACTGGTCGTGTGACACTAACACACAACTCCACTACTCTATCACTCCACTTCCTCCACTTCCCATGAGAGACGTGGGTTAGGCTTAATGACTTGTATAAATAGGTTCTCCTCCCTATTTCCACAAGACAGGACAAGACAGAAAGCTAAGTGTTGCTACAATCGTATTCAAACACCAGAACTAATAGCTTACTGATGTGATTTTGAAGTTGTTTGTAAAGTGGTAGTAAAGTTCGTTCAACTCGGGCTTGTAAAGGTTTGATTTAAGAAAACTCTAAAAACAAAGAAAATATATTCACAAGTTTGTCACAAAAATCGAGAGATACTGAGACTCGGGATTCCACCATAAACTCATTCATGCGATTCATATATTTATTCCAAACAATTATAGCTCAAATAAAATATTGACTCTGTTTCTTTGCCAAGGTAGATTTTTGAAAAGCAACGACTGTATATCTAAAGCATGGGATATCAAAAGATTTAACCTAAGTATAACCCATCAATTGAAATCATAACCATTCAATAAAAACCATAAAACAATTAACAATCCATGCAAAAAGTCATGAAAGAATTAAATATAATTACCACACGCATGAAATATGGCTTCCTCCATCATCCCAGTGTTGGGGTTTAGCTCCTCATATTAATCACGTGCTCAAAATAGGTGTTCATAGCTCAAAAGGGTGAAAAAACAAGAGAAAACTAATGACTCAGACAGTTTGCAACGTTGTATAAGCGTTACAAACAGCTGTTACAATGCTGTTAAAGAAACGATATATGAAAACTGCTGTAGAATTTAAGACTGCTCTCCGTTGGTCCAATGTTCTTGATTAGGGTCGCTCAAACCCTTCTCCTTCTTCTTCACCTCTCTTCGCTACTTCTCCTCTACTGGCGTTCCTTTCTTTCACAAAGCCACCAACCCAAACTCCCGATGTCCCGACACGAACCTCCTTCCAACATATATATACACCTCGGCGATTTCTCTTGCCCCAAAAGTCACGGGATTCCCCCTTTTCACAAGTTACGGAAAACGACACTTCGTAGTGTCTTGCACTAAGGTAACAGTTTTTACATGAACTGTTTTGAGATAAAATACATTCTATTATGTGACACATTCTTTGTTAAAATGTCACTGTAGACCCTCTTTTATTGTGACTTCCTCGTTGCGATTCTTTGGTCACATGCTCGGTGAGATAGTTGATAACCCAAATTAATGTATGATTTACTTTACATATTTCTTTTTTCTCCTTCTTTGAACTTGGTTTATTGTCCATGGTCTCTTCTTCATAGAAACTTTATCTTCACACTCAAAATTACATTTTTAAAGCAACAACACACAAGCACTTTTATGAAAAGAATAACAAATAGCATCAAACAGTTCAAAATTACTAATACACGACTCGAAAACACCTCACCACACATTCTAGTTGAACCACCCTATCTCTTAAAACTATCATAAATAGCACCTTTAATACTTCATAATCCCCGAACATAAACGTTTTTTACAACTTTACAATTTCGACTTCTCCTCTGTTTTAGTATCATGATACTATGAAAAAATCCTTTCTTCATTTTTAAATAACATGGCAAGCCCAACCCAAACTCCCGATTGTCCCGAAATTCCATAATCAATAGAGCTGCATAATAAAAACCAACAAATCCGAACCTCCTAAACTTTACAAGTGTAAAAGCCAACATATATATACACCTCAATGATTTCTCTTGCCCCAAAAAGTCACTATGGGATTTCCCCTTTTCACAAGTTACGGACTTTCTTTTTTTCCTTCATCCTTCTCCCAATTTTTTAGAAAAAATCGTGAATTTCCTTATACACCCCGATTTCCTTCCAACAAAAATCCGTTGATATAATCAAATCTAAAAAGAAACCATATTCGCTAGCTTGTTCTCCACGAACTTCCAAATATAACTCAGAAGAAAACCCGTGTGTTTCTCTTGCCTTGTATAACCGAGATATTAAGAAAGCTTCCCCTTTAAAACGATTACTCCCCTTTTAGCCGTGACATGATCGACGATTCCTATCCAAAAAAGAAAAACTCCAAATAAAAGAAAACTCCGACCAAGACTCGTCCAAATCAAATCCAAGTAATCCCGTTAAATATTCTCACTACCTGCTATATCGAAATCTTGTTTTTCTTCCACTCCAAACCCATTAATAATCCTGTATTAGCAAAACAGGCCCAAAGCAAACCTATCCATCAAGAAAGTTCAAGTAAACCTCGCCCAAATTCTTAACAACAAAGTACGCAGTTTTGTAATCCTTTTCCCTCCTTTTTGTCACTTTTAAATGATGGGGATGGAGTGCCCCTATCTGTTCCTGGAGTACCTTTAGCAGATGCCTTTGGGGATGCCCTGGGGTGCAAATAACGATGGGTTTCCCCTTATCCATTTAATGGGTGTAAATAACACATGTCTAAGGAGCTTTTAGTAATTTTCTCCGGAAGTCCAAATGCCACTTTTCGAGCCAATTTCTCCACAAGAGCTTATTTCTCCGAAAACACCTACAAAAACATAAAAAAACCAAAATAAGTACAAAATGAGCACTAACAAAATAGATAAATGAGATCAAAATAGACACATAAATGCGTCTATCAAATACCCCCAAACTTATTATTTGCTAGTCCTCGAGCAAATCAAATCTACAAAATAAAATCCTAACTCATTGTCGCAGGCAACGTCGATTGCATTTAGCGTATGGAATAAGCCTTTAAACCCCTAGGTGGCCCTAGTGGCCGAGTTATAGTCTCGGGAGGGTTTACCAGAGGTGTACCCACAAAACCTTTACTCCAGACCCTAACTATCTACACAGAACCTTTGAAGGCACTAAAAAGTCTCCTTGGTTGGCATACTTATTGATTACAGGAGGAAGTACCCTGATGCGAAATTCCAATTGATGTACACGAGTTTGCACTCAAGCATACTAAAATTAATATATAAGTCACAAAGCTTTACTCAGATAGTCGCACTATGGACATCAATACCCGGAGTCAAAACTAATCACATGGATAGATCAAGAAGATGGATATAGAGAAAAACATAGATGGTTTTGATGTTTACTAAGTGAATGGTGTTTCTCATATCTGTCTGAAGGCCTCCGCCAAAATGAACCTATCCTAATGGACTGAGATACTGGTCTGGACTAATATCAACACACTGGCATATACAAGGGAACCAGTGTTCGATAATCCTAACTCTAGGTCAACTCAACTGGCATATACAAGGGTTCCAGTGGTCGACTTTATTGAATTTATTCCGGTTGGTCTAATGGTCTGGTCTCAATTTTCTTTTCTTTTTTTTTTTTTTTTTTTTTTTTTTTTTTTTTTTTTGGTATCTCAATCACTCTAATTCACCCTAGCATTGGTAACAACTTGATTCGTGATCCCCACCTAATCACTTAGAGAAACATAGTTTAAAAACAAAACAAAATAAAAAAAAAGAAGTGAAAAGGACTCAACGAGATATGGTGAAACTATCATGTTATTTCTAACACCTGAGCTCTGTGCTTTTATGAATAGACTCTTTAGATGTTTCCATCTAATCGAGTTGGTTCCTCAACTCCTACAACCAAAATGCTTCCATCCACTTAGATTGGTTAGTGCCCTCCTTAATAAGCATAAATTTCTAGGCTTTAGAGTTTATTTATCGCAACTAAAAAGTTTCTCCCATACCCCCAAACTTAAATCTAACATTGTCCTCAATGTTCTAAAGATAAAATTAAAAGCATGAACAAGGAGAAACTGTTACCATTGTCCTCAATCTAACATTGTCCTCAAGTAAAAGAGTTAAGGAAAGATATTACTGTGTCGCATGAGATTGGGTTACCTCCCAAGAAGTGCTAAGTTTAAAGTCTTCAGCCAGACTAAGAAAAGATTAGTCACCTCATAGAATCATAAAGTAATAGCCGAAATATCTGTGGGTCATCAAAACCAAAAAGAGCTATCACAAGTAAAAGGAATCTGCAACATGCCAAGAAAATTAACAAATAAAGTACACCCTTTGTCTAGTTTCCCGTTTAAGAAAACTATATCTAGCTGTGGTTCAGGTTCAGGCTCTATGACTGGGTCGAGATAAAATATTTTCATGTGCTGGAATTCCTCAAAGCTAAGATCCGGTTCAGGTTGTAAAGTCTGTAAAAACTCAAATAAGAACTTAGAAGCACATAATAATAACCTGAATAATTGCGGATCCTTAAAGTCAATCAGTTTTGACTCACACAATTGACCACGATGAAACTGGCGGTCAATCATAATAAAATGTGTCGATACTAATTTCCTAAAGTACTTAGGTTTAGTCTCAAAACTAAATAATTGACACATCTGAAACTCATACGTTCCCATATTTGGAAGAAAAATATTTGGTGGGAAAACAAAGTCAATCTGGGTATCATAGCCTGGGTTAACCACATCAGCCAGAGGATGGGTTTCTAACAACTGAACTTCCTTATGGACATCACTAGGTTCAGGAAAACGTGTATGAAGATAATCTTGTAAAATGGTTGAGGCACATATGTCAAGTCCGAAGTGAGGGACCCTTCTAAGAGTTAAGGCACATGGAGAATGATAATCACCCCAAAACTTAGAGTTTTCAGTGTCTCTAGAAAGACTAGTCACAACTTCCCTAATTTCAAGGTCATCTGATTCCTGAAAATGGTCAATTGATTCTTCTAACTCAGGTTCATCCTCACTCATCTCTACGAGTTCATTTTCTTTGTCTAAGACTAATGTTTCTAAATCGCTAGACTCTAAAACAATATTCTCAGAAGAAACTCGTTCCTCTAAACCATCATCGGCTTCGTAATCATAAGGAAAAACTACATCGTCTAAAACGGTGGAATCTCTAGTCAAATCCTCGTCCTTTTGAATAGGTGAATAATTATTAAAATTATTTGGATTTGAACTAGAAACATTATCATTATTAAGCTCAATTGGAGTAACAAATTCTTGATCACTATGCCTACTTATTTCAAATTCTTCATCAACACTATCCTCATCATAATCATCATTATAATAACATGAAAATGGTTGAACCTCATCTAAACAAGTAGTGTTACCAATTTTATCCTCGTTATCTTGATTATGCAAATAACTATCCTCATTTTCAAGGGTATTATTGGAAACACTGTATTGGAAATCAAGATTATTTCGAGCAATTCTTTCGTTCGTCTCAGCTATCATCTTGAGGGATTCCTCCATAGTAAGTTTTCTTTCGTCATAAACTAAGTTATTCATCTTAGCTAACTTACGTGTCGACTCCTCTAATTTCCTGAGAGACTCTTCTAAAGGATAAATATAAGAATTTTGCTCGTATGATCCGTGCGTGTGTGGATAGTAATTGGGCTCATCATGGTATGAACCATAACCTTGAAAAGGCTGATGTTCCCAACCACTATTCATACTATGGTCAAAGTAGTAACGTCCATTTTGGAAATCAGTCGGATATTCATTGTATTGGCTATTGTAATACCAGTTCGACATTATATTGTGCACGTGCAAATGCAAGGTTGACTAAAATGGGTAAGCTCAGGTTACCTACAACAAAATATACCCAAAGGTACTAGGCTGAGGTTTGTGAACTTTCAGCTGGTAACTCCCATAAGGCCCAAGGCACGGGTTCAGCTTACTAATCCACGAGTTTTCCTAAATTCGGTAGCTTGACGATGCAATTGGTGTGTGCACGTATTTTTTTTTTTAATAAATAATACTAAAAATAAACAAACAATATATACAAGTCCAAAAGAAATAGAGAAAAACTAACAAAAATAATATCTCCGGTTTTCTCCTTTTTTGGCAAGTTCGACTTTCCACTTTTAGCTTTGAGTCAATCCTGCACAACAAAAACAAAAATACCAAAGACGTAAAAAAGAACAAAATATATAATATACAAAACCTAAAACCTAAACCTAAATACAAGTCTGCGTCGGCGGCGCCAAAAATTGATGTGATTTTGAAGTTGTTTGTAAAGTGGTAGTAAAGTTCGTTCAACTCGGGCTTGTAAAGGTTTGATTTAAGAAAACTCTAAAAACAAAGAAAATATATTCACAAGTTTGTCACAAAAATCGAGAGATACTGAGACTCGGGGTTCCACCATAAACTCATTCATGCGATTCATATATTTATTCCAAACAATTATAGCTCAAATAAAATATTGACTCTGTTTCTTTGCCAAGGTAGATTTTTGAAAAGCAACGACTGTATATCTAAAGCATGGGATATCAAAAGATTTAACCTAAGTATAACCCATCAATTGAAATCACAACCATTCAATAAAAACCATAAAACAATTAACAATTCATGAAAAAAGTCATGAAAGAATTAAATATAATTACCACACGCATGAAATATGGCTTCCTCCATCATCCCAGTGTTGGGGTTTAGCTCCTCATATTAATCACGTGCTCAAAATAGGTGTTCATAGCTCAAAAGGGTGAAAAAACAAGAGAAAACTAATGACTCAGACAGTTTGCAACGTTGTATAAGCGTTACAAACAGCTGTTACAATGCTGTTAAAGAAACGATATATGAAAACTGCTGTAGAATTTAAGACTGCTCTCCGTTGGTCCAATGTTCTTAAGATTAGGGTTCTTGAAAACGACACTTCTGTAGTGTCGTCTGCAACCCTTCTCCTTCTTCTTCACCTGCTGCTGCTACTTCTCCTCTGCAGCGTTCCTTTCTTCACAGCAGCCAACCCAAACTCCCGATTGTCCCGACCTGAACCTCCTGCCAACATATATATACACCTCAACGATTTCTCATGCCCCAAAAGTCACGGGATTTCCCCATTTTCACAAGTTACGGACTTTGTTTTTTTTCCTTCATCCTTCTCTGAATTTCCTTATACACCCCGATTCTTCCCTGTCTGTTGATATAATCAAATCTAAAAAGAAACCATATTCGCTAGCCTGTTCTCCACGAACTTCCAAATATAACTCAGAAGAAAACCCGTGTGTTTCTCTTGCCTTGTATAACCGAGATATTAAGAAAGCTTCCCCTTTAAAACGATTACTCCCCTGTTTAGCTGTGACAGATCGATTCCTATCCAAATAAAAGAAAAACTCCGACCAAGACACGTCCAAATCAAATCCAAGTAATCTCGTTAAATATTCTCACTACCTGCTATATCGAAATCTTGTTTTTCTTCCACTCCAAACCCATTAATAATCCTGTATTAGCAAAACAGGCCCAAAGCAAACCTATCCAGCAAGAAAGTTCAAGTAAACCTCGCCCAAATTCTTAACAACAAAGTACGCAGTTCTGTAATCCTTTTCCCGCCTTTTTGTCACTTTTAAAAGATGGGGATGGAGTGCCCCTATCTGTTCCTGGAGTGCCTTTAGCAGATGCCTTTGTGGATGCCCTGGGGTGCAAATAACGATGGGTTTCCCCTTATCCATTTAATGGGTGTAAATAACACATGTCTAAGGAGCTTTTAGTAATTTTCTCCGGAAGTCCAAATGCCACTTTTCGAGCCAATTTCTCCACAAGAGCTTATTTCTCCGAAAACACCTACAAAAACATAAAAAACCAAAATAAGTACAAAATGAGCACTAACAAAATAGATAAATGAGATCAAAATAGACACATAAATGCGTCTATCACTTACATCCTGCAAGCCAGTTCCTCTTTCTGATACAAGTCATAAAACAGCCAACACCTCTACAATCTCAACACCTTCTTCGCTTCCCTCCCTAAGATCAACCCCATCTCCTTCACTTTGTGACCGAAGCAAGTCTGGAACGGCCATTTCTTGGTTTATGCCAGAGTTGTACAAATTGAT
Source organism: Papaver armeniacum (assembly GCA_023531295.1). Taxonomy (NCBI): domain Eukaryota; kingdom Viridiplantae; phylum Streptophyta; class Magnoliopsida; order Ranunculales; family Papaveraceae; genus Papaver; species Papaver armeniacum. The sequence continues at coordinate 26,495 of JAJJWW010005586.1, read as the reverse complement.
TTCTCGAATCACAAGCACTCCCGTGCAGTGCATTTGTTTAGGGTTTAGATTCATTTCTCATCCACACACCCCAAATTACCAAAACCGACAGAAATAGTTTTCACCCATAAACAATTGGCGACCACAGTGGGATATTAATCTCTCGGTTATGAAGTCAATTTCTTCAGTACCAATTCAATTTTACTGATTTCGAAAATGGTGGATCTTAGGTCTGGATCAGCAACCAATCCTGACGGGACTAGCGCTGAAAACACTCTCGGTGTTGATATCCCAGGTGTCACAGTGCAGCCAGTCAATACCATCAATGTATCTCGTGGACTTACTTCCTCTACTACCAGCACCAGCGGAGCAGGAGGAGATATTCCAATGGGCGTGACACCTCATATCACCAGAGCCAGAGCAGCCGCAAACCCTGGCATCTTTTCAAGTGTAACGCCTCCAGCCGTCACCAGAGAAACAACCTCTCCTCCGTCGGGACGAGGGGCTGGAGGAGCCAGAGGAGGACAACCCCCTATTACCATGGTGGATTTGAAGGAGAGACAAGAAGTTCTCGCAAGGGCACAAACGTACATGGCTACAACTCAGAAAGAGGTACTCACTTTTCTTAAGGCATTAATTGATCGATTGCCACAAGAGCCACGACAGCCCCTGGAGCCAACAAGGAACGCATTCAACGCACCCGGAGCAGGTACTACAGCGGCGCGGTCCTACATGGACCTGATCAAAGAAGCGATAAACGACATACTCGATCTCCTCATCGAGATGACATCAGATACGAGCAGTTCTCCTGTCACAGAGATTTCTACACTGGGGACTGATCCTCACAGCGATCCTCCTCAAGTCAATAGTTTCACTATGAACCAGAGGCCGGTGGATCAGGAAGCGGCTTATCTATTGGAAAGTGTATGCAAACTTTTACACCTCTCGAAGAATCAGCGGGCGGAGACGTTTGTTGCAATTAACCAGATAGCCCTGGACGTGCACCTGGCTCCTTCATGCCCAGAAGTCTCAAACGCATCAGAAACATCTGTGAATAATGTTACATTTACATAGGACGACATGATGGCGGAGGAAGGTCACAACGGGCCCTACATGTTACTGCACGCATCAAGGATTCAGAGTTCAAGAGGACCCTCATCGACACGGGAGCGTCTTCGAATGTGATTACTCTCAAGACTTTCAGGACGGCCAAGGTTCGCCCAAGCAAGATCGTACTGCAGCCTACTACGATTACAGAATTTGAAGGAAACCAAACCAACACATACGGGATTGTCCCTTCGACGTATCACCAACGCCTGAAGACTATGCTGAATAAAGAAGTCGTTCGTATTCATACATCGTTGTCTCCTTACGCACCGATATGTAGAGTGGAATTATTTGAACCAAGAGAAGCTCCGCGGGAAAGATCAGACAAAGTTCATTGCATCCCACTCCCCACGTGGGCGTCAATACAGAAGGAGGACCGACTTGCATCATCGAAGGCTAGGCCCCATGTTGCATCCTTGCTGACAAGGCGTCTCAATTCTTCTCTCCGCCCAAGGGAATGCTACAACACCGACGAGCCACAAGGAGAAGTGCTAGATGCTCCACGATAGCTGCAAGATGGCACCAACTCCACAACTGATGAGCTCGACGATGAGGAATATCCTAGGCCTATCTCCATCAGCTCGACCTTGTGTAAGCATTCATGCAATCTCCGATCCAAGCCGGTCAAACAATCTCCGAGGCAATTCAGGCGCGAGATCAGGTGTTGCGTGGATTCCAGAGACTTGAACGAATGCTGACCCAAAGATGATTTTCCTCTACCTAACATCGACATGTTGGTAGATACCACCAGCGGACACGGCATGTTCTCCTTCATGGATGGATATAGCGGCTACAACCAGATAAGGATGTATGAACATGGCGCAAGCAAATTCCTTGGATTCCGGGTGACTGCTGAGGGGATCAAGGTGGACCCAAGACCCAAGCTATCCTTACAATGCCACCTCTACAAACGGTGAAGTATCTACAAAGATTCATGGGCAAGGTGAAATAAATTCGAGGTTTTATACCTGGTTTAGCCCAGCTCGTTGCTTCATTCACCCCCTTGCTGAAGAAATGAGCAAGTTCGTCTGGACCGCACTACAACAGGTAGCGTTTCGGAAGATTCAACGAATATTGTCGTCTCCAAATCATCATAAAGAGTTCGCCTATTATGTCAGCCCCGACGAGAGCGGGCCCGGTACATCTTCAGATCTACTGGAGCCGACACCTCGAGGTGTAATTGTGCATCAATAGGTGACCGCGGTCGTAAGCGTCAAAAATAATTTACACTTTCTTACTACTCAAAATATAAATATAGCAAGGGCAAGAAAGGATCGTTCCCACAGAGAGGTCTAGGTTGTCGGATTGTTATGGTTTCCTATATAAAACACCCTAAGAATTTCGATTTGTGTAAATAAAAATAAACAAAAAAGCAAATAAAGTACGCAAATCAAGGATGTGAAAATATTGGATAAAGGTTTCATCTTCAATTGTAAACAAGTTTATGAATGTATGAATAGAATTCGTATTTAATCTCGCTATCATCAAAAGCCATAGAATACCTTATTGCAAGAATACTCCGTAATTTCCTAATTCATCAACACACACATTAGGTCACAGTATGTGAATTCTACCTAAAGAATAACCTAACGCTTGCGCTAATCAAGTTCAATTCCTAGAGCATTAAGTTTCAGAAATAGGCTAATCAATGCAATTGTAATACATTGCGCAAACAATTGAACAAAGGTCAATTTCTACATATGACTACGAGGATGTATCACTACAAACCCTAATCATATCATGCTACTAGTATTCAAGGTTATCGCCGATGAAAACCCTAAAATAGCTATAGATATGGATGTGAGTTCAATCAATTCTAGACTCGACTAAACAAAAACATTCAATCATATTGCAATACTTCAATCATGCAATTATTATAACCCGAGAAATCAAACGATAATATTGAGAGAAAACTAATTCATAAAAATCATAACTTGGTTGCAAAATCCAACTACATCTTCAACCAATAATAAAAACTTAGTTACTTGTGTTTTTGGAAATCATCATAGAAAGTTTAGAAGAACCTATCATGTGAAACCCTGAACAAAAGTAGAAGTCTCCCTAATGGAGATATGATCTAGGTTTAGAGAAAAAGGTTCTATTTATATGCCTCTCCCAAAAGGATACCCAAAAGTAGGTCAAGTCTTCTCCAAACCCGTCTCCAAGTTGGTCCACCAAGCCCAGGAGTGAAAAATATGTCTCTCGAATTTTGGGTCCTAAAGTGTCGCGAATTAATGACGCTATCATACCGAATCCGGTCCAAGGGCGCTTAATACGGTCCACCTAAAAATATCTCGAGCCACCTTTGTCATCAGGTACTATCACCAGGGCAATTCTACACTTCCAAGAGCTCCGCTTTGCTTCTCGCAGTCCACACATTCACAAAAACCATTTTAGCCAATTCCTATTTCTTCAAAACGCACCCAAAAGCGTGACTCAGCTCATACGTCCGTGACCAACTCTTGTATCCAACTCATACCCCTCGCGATTCACACTCGAAATATTGCGATTCATGCTTCAAGTTCGAAATCCGATATCCCGGCTATGCTCACCGGTACACCACCCTCGCTCCCGTTTCAGATCGCTTTTTTGCAGCCTTCAAAATTCATTCCTATGCTTTGAACTTCGCTTGCACAACAAAACAATACTCCCGCCATTCCATTCTACTTCTTATTCTCGGTCAAACCGAGACTTGATGAATTCTCGCCATTTCACTCAATAATCTCATCTCAAGAATTCACGCAGCAAACCATTTACCATAACCCAACCCACGACATCTCCTCTCCGCCGCATCTGCACTCATACCGCTTCAAGAACACCACTCCGCACCCGCAAATTCAGCTCCACAACACTTCTTCATTCCATCTTCCCTTTAATGCCAACATAGCGACAAGCACACCCCCGACTTCCGCCTCAGTCCACAACTCCTTGCAACAGCCATATTCACAACTGAGCTCAAACTTTAACCCGGTTCACCAATGCTTCGCTCTTTTCTCCACTGGCCACCAAAGTGCTGACCTCAATCCATCATCCATTCCTTGCACCTGAAGTTTTGTCACAAATGATTGCACTGCTTATGCTCAAAGCAAGAAGATCACAAAGACTAATATACCCTTGGCTTCACACCATCTCGGTCATGAACCTTACGAGTTCATCCCCTTCATTCGTTCACTTTGCCAAAGCACTAACACCGCTCTTCCATCTTGAGCTCAAAAGCAACCCAAACTCCAACTACAAAACACCACAACCACCATTTGAACTAAAACACGGTTGCAAAGACACTTGGCTTCTCCTCGTAGTGCTCACTGCCTTCTTTTCAGCCATGAAACCCCGAACCTCACGGAATCACATCCCTCAACCTCGTAGTTTGAACCCATCCCTAGCCGCTGCACCACCAAGCGCAACACACAAATGGCCACTTTCCATTGCTTCCATGAACCGCACTTCACCTAACTCGAGCTCCATGTCTCTCTCTGTCTCTTGACACCGAGCTACATCCAAGCTCTTCTCACCCTCGGCCATCCAGCCATTTCTCAACTCTAGCCGCAACAAGACTTTGGCTTCACCGTAACAAAACTCGCACTCCTCCTTGTAATTTATGCTCTCTCCACCGGTCATGTTGAGTGAGAATAACACCCGTTCGTGTATCAATTGCGGCTCATAACCCGAAGCTACCCGTCTCGCCACTGCAACCACCTACTATGTTGCGGCTTGTTCTCAAGACTCACTCCATTGCCAATACTACCTTCTCACCGCCTCAGGCCATATCTCTCCGTCTCGCCCATTATCGATCACCACATCCATTCCGACTGCTTGCAACTTGAGCCGCTTCATCTCATGGCACCACCAACCAACCCACATAACTACTTCCCCGTGCAAAGAACCACCATCACCCATCATCTACAGCTCAACTTCATGGCGCATTGCCATGCCAATTCACTAGTTTCCATTGCTCATTCCATTTCTTGCACGTAGTCGAACCATGGATAATAATGCAAACAATCAACACCTCGTATTTTTCTTTCTCTCGCCTCGATTGCCCATGAACCTCTGATCTACCATGTAATTCCCAAGTTATTCATTGCCTTCTTACCGCCAAACACGTCCCCAAGACTCTCCCGATTTGAGCACGAAACTCCAATCAAACTTTGAGCAAGAGGCTGGTCACAAATTGAGCTTGAAGTAAAACTATCTTCATTCGGGCATTTCTCGCAAATACTTGATGTGACTGACTTTAAAAATGATGAACAACCGCAATTGTGATGCCCAAACATTTCCACATCTCCTTCCATGCAAATTCATACAAAACCCATTCATTATAACCATCAAAAGACTCGAAATCACCAATTAATCCCTCACGTTCATAAGTCACAATCAATAACAATAAGTTCCTCTTCTTCCCCGCTTTCTTGACCGTAATAGCACTTTCTTGTTCATGTCACGGCTTAAATAAATCTTCTTATATTAGTTGAATCGGTTGGAAACCCTTCGAGCACGAGCCTGGACTCATGGCTTGCGGTGATGGGACCATTGGTGAAGCGTAAGTTGAACGTGAATGAACCGAGATGTAATGACCTTGTTCGTCTATACAAGTAGTCAATGAGATCTGTGGCCCTTAGTAATTTGAGCGGGTGCCTATAGTAGTTCTCGTAGGTTCTCTAGTTTGCGACAACTTCCGCTTTGCTTCGATGCTTCCGGAGGCGGTACACAAATCGTTCTTTGTTAAAAAAACCAAGTGCTTTCGGACATCCTCTCGAACTCCACGCTCGATTCATGACAAAGACCTTCTCTGCTAGAAACAACAAGCCTTCCAGTAATAAAGAGCCTCACGATGTTCGTGGAAGCATACATTTCACCAACGGGCAATACAACCTTCAGCCTTTTGTAAGCAATTTTGCTGAAGCAGCAAGAGGAAAACCACCGAGATACAACATCCTGCGCGTCCAAGATCGCCAACTCTAACTCCAATACCACATGAACGATCGCCACAATGATGAAACAACGTCCAAGATATTCCATATCTGGATCGACGGTAACTACATCAATGCGAGACGCTTTCAGAATTTGTCTCCCGTGGAAGAAGTAGTTGCGTTACCAAAGGAGTATGACTGGGGACTGCTTAGCACTGCCCATCTCAAAGATGGTAAATTTAGAGAGATGCAAGCACGTTATCATTATGATTCCAAGATGTCCAAAGACTAGGATATACTCAAGTGAGCAGACGTAAAGACGGCCTCATGAACCTAGCGTGACAACATCTATCAAGTCGAAAGCTCGGTGGATACTCGTGGGCAGGGGACTGTCTCCCTCTTATCTATTCCATGAAGAAATATCAAGAAAGCCATCGGTTCCATCTTCTCCCTCTAATAACGAGACGATCTCTAACATCGTATGAAGGGTGCCAAGTTCGTGCAAGGTGTCACCACGCCTCTCCCTGCCAGTCTCTTCTGATCACAACTGCTGCCAAGAATCGTTGTTGCTCGTCGATTGATACCATCCATAGCTTCACCATATCAACGACCATTACGTACAAAAGACCCATCGGGCACAGAACCACGTAGACTACGCTTGGGGACTGAGGCTCAGCATGAAATTCCTTCGCCGTCAGTCAAGAACTTCTTCAGCACAAGAGAGATGGTCAATCAAGAAGCATGTAATTCGCAAGGGGAAACCAAACTGAAGAAGGAGCCGCTTCATCGCTCCCTCCAGCAGAAGCCGCTTCAATACTCTCTCTCCAGACGTTTCGGCTCTCTCCAGAATAAGGCGTTTCAGATCTCTCTCCAGAAGAAGTCGCTTCAACACTTCAATGCTCCCTCCAGTAGAAGCCGCTTCAACGCTTCCTCCAGCAGAAGCCGCTTCAATGCTCTCTCTCCAGACGTTTCGGCTCTCTCCAGAAGAAGGTGTTTCAGCTCTCTCTCCAGAAGAAGTCGCTTCAACACTTCAACGCTCTCTGCAGGACCTACATTCACATTTGAGCACAAGGTTCATTTTTTGAGCAAAGCAAGCACGCGGTGGGTCCCACATTCGAGTGAAGCAAAGCAGGCAACAAGGCCGGTGTTTGGTCAAGGCAGCAAGGCCGGTGTTTGGTCGAAGTAGCAAAGATGACACTCGAGCAAGCACATCAACCGTACGGGCAACGCAGGCACAAGACATGGCCGACGTTTGAAACATGTACACGGTGGACTTGCGTTTGATCGAAGCATGCATAACTGCCCATGTTCGAAGCAAGCATGCTCACATCGGGTCCCACGTTCGACCGAAGCAGGCACGCAGTAGACCCACGTTTAACCGAAGCAGGTACATCAAGCCCCACTTTCGATCAAGCAGGCGCATGATGAGTCCCACGGTTGAACGAAGTAGGCGGGCCCAAAGTAATCGAAATCGTTCCTCGGTCAAACTCGGTTGGGGAGCTTGGAGCGAGGAGCAATAAGTTCGGACTTGGAAATCGCCAAAACTCGGTCTAATACTCGGAACCTAATTATTAGAGACTTATATATTGCTGCTCACAAGTCATGATTTATACCTAATTAGAATTGAAATTTTAACACTATCATGTAAATAAGTGTGTAATATTGTTATATGTACGTATTTATCATGTATCCAGAGGTTTTTCTATTTGATAACTCCCATATGAGGGGTTATAAAAAAATTATTTTCTGGTTTTAGGGCATGCAAGGCCAACTCGGAAAAGTCGTTAACTCATTTCGCTCAAAAATCGGTCCAAGTCGGTCGCCTTAATCGCTAAAAATCGAAAATGCCTTGGAATCGGAAATCGCCTCGGTCAAATAGCCTGTAGCGATTACTCGGCGAGTAATCGGCCTTGGAGAGCGATTTTAACTACACTGGGCGGGCCCACATGCCTATCAAACATGTACAACAGGGTTACGTTTGATCTAAGCATGCACAACTGCCCATGCTCGGAACAAGCATGCTCACAACGGGTCCCACGTTCGATAGAAGCAGGCATAGCAAAGGTCTATCGAAGCAGGCAAGACCGACATCATGCTAAGGGAACGCTCGCCTGGACGCCTCTTGAACGTGACATGATCCAAGGACTGGACGACCCGTCTCTCCTGGTAACATCTAACTTTTTCTCAAAAGTTTTATCTTTATTTGTCACCATCTAATGCCTACCCCACAATAGTGTAACCATTATGAGCTAGGCAGGGGACTTAATGTTGATGGTGGATTTTAGTTTAGGACTAAAATTGTAAAACCAAATTTATGCGCTGACATCCTGCAAAGGATAAATCCACTGATAAGTGATGAATACTTCTTCTCTTTACTAATTCACCTAGAATGGAGCATGTGGCAACAATCCCAATATTTTGTGAATTAAATACACAAAATTCATCCAGGTTGGAGCATGTGGCAACAATCCCATATACCCTGTGAATTTATAGCATTATTAATTAATGCATGACTAGCCTTGTATTTCCTGTGTTGTTCCTGCTGAACTCTCATTATTGGTGCGGCATGACGACTGAGTGTTGCTTTCAGCAGAGTAACACGAATCTCCAAGTGTCACTAATGAGGCTGCACGAAATACCCGTCACGAATCTATCCCGATTGAGCATACATATCTCGGTGTGTTATACTAGCCCGATTGAGCATATTTTGAATCTGGACTGTCCATATCGGTCTCGAAACAATCATGACCACGCAAGTTGTCCGCACGATTTAACCAAACCCTAGGCGAACCCTAGTAGGAGCAGGAGCAATCATCGTCGTCGAGTAATAAAAACAAATAAGCAAACAAATAAGATAGAAAAGATATTGGTTAAGGATTTCATTCACTAACATGCTTTTCACAATAACTAGAATTGATATTTAATCTCATACCTTGATCGCTCCAAGTGTCACTAAATCAATCATGAAACAATATTTCCCGAGAGAATTGCAAACGATAATTAGAGACAAAACTAAATATTGAATCAAAGAATCATATTATGTGAAATCCAACTATTCCATAACCAATAATAAACTTAGGTACTCATATTCAAGGAGTTCATCACAAGAGGACAGAGAAGTTTCATGTTCTAAACCCTAGAAAACAAGTAGAGTTAATAAGATAATCCTCACAAAGATAGAAGTCCTCTCTTTTATATATTCCTCAATTTCCATAAAGGATACTCCTTCCAAAATTAGGTTTTGTCTTCAAGTCCATTAGTTGAAATACACCATATCATTATGCTTCATCTGGGAAATTCCGGCCATGATGGGCAATGTGCTTCTCTACAATACCATCACGAGTCATATCTGCATAAATATCCAAATATACCATTCACGAGACCATCACTCTCAATTACAAAACATCGGGCCAACACCCGGCTCGAGGCCATTTCCTCATTGTCACCACGCAATCTCAAGCTCGAGACCAACTCAAGTGTTATACTATCCCGATTGAGCATACATATCCATTCCAGTGTGTTATACTAGCCCGATTGAGCATATTTTGAATCTGGACTTGCCGACTCAAAGCCATCTCCATTCTACTTACTCATCTGTTGCCCATATCGGTCTCAAAACAATCATGACCACGCAAGTTGTCCGTGTACGATTTTGCAACCAAAGTCAAGCCATCTAGACGAACCCTAGCTCTTCCAGGAGCAGCAACCACAACAATAACCCCTTCGTGATATGACCTCAAACTCGGACCTTAGTGCCATGGTCCCTAGTTCAAGTACAAGTCACGCCTCCAAACAACCACCAAACACCATCGGCTCATCATAGACCCGAGCTTCTCGGTTGCACCAAAGACTCAACCCGGTCTCTTAACGTTTCCTCTCTCTTCCTTGCCCGATCTTCAACTCCATGTATCCAGGTATGGAGCTTCTCAATTTCATGAGATTCAGATCTCTCAAGACCCCAATCGACTAAAGAGCATCAAGAACTCCTCCTTCTTAACAATGAATCGAACCCAATTCATTTTCCCTTGAATTGCATCTCAAATCCAACCGCATCTTCTTGCTTCGATCTCAACCAAAATCACCACAGAACCCATGCTCGATGCAGCAAATAGTAACAAAAGAAAATGGGAAAAATTCCTCAATTAGCCTCAAATCCATCACGTCTTTAATACTTCTCCAAAACGAGTTCATTTCGCAATTAGGTGCGGATACATAATTTACAAGAAAACCCATTCCCTGGGACAAGCACCGTTATGAACACAAGCACGGCGGGCCCCCCTTTCTACCCGCATAGCCGACCATCTCACGACCTAGCCAGGGAGGAGCAAACGCCGCCCAAAGTTCTATTCGGCGTGATGCTTTAAGGGTCGCAGGAAATTCCACTAAGGGTCTTAAATCGATCTCGACCATCTAACTTCACCGACATGTTTGGATGGCTTAGATCAGACCCCTAGCCATCAGACAGGTATTGGCATGATCACCACCGGCCCAATGTGGGTCCCACATGGTCGTCCACCCCAAAAGAGGAGCGTAGCTTGCCAATTCGTCCAGCCAAAGTAGCGTGGACATGAAACCCTAATTAGGGTTTGCGGCATATCACATGTGTCGCAAATCAATCAAGACCATCCATCTTCGCAGGAATAGATGGAGGGTGTAGATGTAGATTCAAAGGGTCCCAAGCATGTCAACATGATCATCGTGGGCCCATCTACACGCCTGACTGATCCACCAAGGCCAACCATGGCTGGACGTCTCGAAACGCGCACCTGAAGTAGGCATGACGTGCGGTCTTCAACTCCTTTGCGGCATGGGATTTCTATCGCAAATAAATCTCAGTCGCTCCTCTTTACCGGACAAATTGAGTGGTTTAGATCACACTTTCATGGTACAATGAGGTACGGACGTGTACACCGGCAAGCCGTCTACACGCATGCCCGGTCGGTCTTGTCAACAACGTCTCCCATGCTTGGATTCGACCAAGCTGAAGAGTGATGCTTGCGCACCTCTTCAAAACCCTAAAACTTCATCAACGATCGCAGATGAGCGTCACAGATCATCTCGTGCTTCCAACTCTACCAGCTTGGTTAAGAAGCCTTGGTTAGGAGTTAAGCGACCAGCAAGACATCACCACGATCACCGTCCACCACTCTTCCACATGAGGTGATCGGCCAAATCAGGGCTTGCCTGTATAGCTTCCAAACGATCACTCGAAGATGGATGGACATGATGCTAGTTTAAGACGCTTAAATTCGTGACTTACTCCGTTAATCCTTAAAACAGTGATGCTTCACACATGCTGAATATATTTGATGCGTTACCTGCATAGAATACACACGATATCTCATAAATATCGACTTCCTAAATAACTTAGTTATTTAATCCAAAGATTACATGCTATTTCACCCACGATCCACACGATCGAGATTTCAATCATGTCACAAACTGGGGGATACTTACTGGGGTATTGGTCTGGCGGTTTACAGCGTGCAGCGCACAACGCGCCATCACAAGAACGTGTCAGAAAGTCATGGACGGGTAGTGATGACGGGAGAAGTGGGCAAGACTGGTCGTGTGACACTAACACACAACTCCACTACTCCATCACTCCACTTCCTCCACTTCCCATGAGAGACGTGGGTTAGGCTTAATGACTTGTATAAATAGGTTCTCCTCCCTATTTCCACAAGACAGGACAAGACAGAAAACCAAGTGTTGATACAATCGTATTCAAACACCAGAACTGATAGCTTACATCCTGCAAGCCAGTTCAGCTTTCTGATACAAATCATAAAACAGCCAACACCTCTACAATCTCAACACCTTCTTCGCTTCCCTCCCTAAAATCAACCCCATCTCCTTCACTTTGTGACCGAAGCAAGTCTGGAACGACCATTTCTTGGTTTAGGCCAGAGTTGTACAAATTGATTTCTCGAATCACAAGCACTCCCGTGCAGTGCATTTGTATAGGGTTTAGATTCATTTCTCATCCACACACCCCAAATTACCAAAACCCGCAGAAATAGTTTTCACCCATAAACACCTGTATGAACTAAACCTTAATAATATTCCGAGAGTAAAAACTCAATCAAAGAATAATATCAAAGAGTTTATCTCTTTCTCTTTTAACAATCACAAACATAAACAGAAATGGAAATTGAATCTGTAAATATGATAGTATGAAGAGAAACTTGGACGGTACCAAAGACCAATATCCAAGATCAATAAAAGTCTTATCCAACAAACATGGTCTAATTTATCAACGATGATTGATTAACGCACAACCTGTGATATTTCAATTATAAAGATAAACAATATAACTAATGCGGAAAAGAAATAACACAGACACCAGAAATTTTGTTAACGAGGAAACCGTAAATGCAGAAAAATCACGGGACCTAGTACAGAATAAACACACACTGATTATAAGATGTTATACCAATTTCCTACTACCTATTCGGACTAGATGTAATACCTGCTTCAATTGTATTCAAGCACTTGTAGAACTCCTAACAGAAAACTGATTCTCTTTAGGAATTCTTCTCGTAAAACTTCTAGCAGAACACAAATTCTCTATAGAAGTTATTCTCGAAAATCTTCTGGCAGAACCAGGTTCTCTTCAGAAGCACTCTCAAAAATCTTCTAGCAGAATGTTAGTTCTCTTTAGAAGATGCAACAACACCGTTGATACTTTTCGATCTTTTGTTTTCACAAAACACCGATTCGATTCCCCTTTAGATGTGAATCAAGGTTTTGGAAATCTTGTGTTTGTTTTAAGAAAAACAATTGCTAGGTAAAAGTAATATCAAAACAAACTTGTAGATTAGGGTTTATTATACTCTTCAAAAATGGAAGAGAAACCTAATTGTTCTACAACAAGAACAACTAGAATAAATCTTGAGATATCTTGTTTAAAACTTCTTAAGGAATTTTAACGAGATACCTGAATCAAAGTTTTCTTTCTATCTCCGATTTCGACCAACTAGTGTCGGTATACGATAGAGAACTGAAATCTATCAAAACCTAGGGTTTATGATCAACAACTCTTGAATGGTCTTAATTATATCAAAAGAGAAGACCTTAGAATACACAAGAGGTGAAAAATCTAGATTACAGGTTGCGTAACTATCACGAAGATTATTACTAACTCGGCTTTGCGATCACCAAAGCAAAGACTTTTATCTCACTCTTGTTCACGAAGAACAGAAGACATGGAAAACAACCTTATGAACCTTACACCAATTTTCCAAGGGATGAAAAATGTGGTATTCACGAACCCTTTATTTATAGTGAACAAGGTAGCTTGAAAGCTAAGCAAAACTATTTTCCTTTTTCAAGACTCTCCTAATTTTGGGAGTCTTTCCTAAGTTACAACTCTTGCCAAAATAATTAAATAAATAATTAATTTAGCAAATTTTGTATTTATGTGAATAAATCACAATTTATCTTAGGAAGGAATTAAAAGATATCACAAACACTTTAATATGGTAATCAAATATGTTTGGAGTAATAGCTATATTGCCTAGATAAGGAAACATCAAAAACATGACTAAAAAGGCCTCTAGTCACGTAATTGGGCTCGAGTCCGTGAATCGTTACAAACAGTTCGTGGATTGTTTCCTACTAACGAACTGCAATAGTTTCAGCAACGCTTATAACTATTTCTTTAATAAATCACTCATAACTTCTTCGTTATGACTCGGAATTGAGTGATTCTTGGCTCGTTCAATTCGGAAGCTCATTCACTATAACATGAGAACCTTTCCAGGGATAAAGGTTATTGTCACAAAAGTCGTGGCTCAAATAACCTCGAGTATATATACATAAATGTGCATTTACCGTCATAGGAACTGTTCCATAGAGTGAGCATTTGTTTCAATAGATTAGAAAGGTATAATTGAACAAGAATCCAAATGAAATCAATTATCACATACTTTTGTTGTTAAAGTCCTTGTTGATGTATTCTTGTAGTCTCCAGTCTTCATCCTTCAAGGATAGCTTCAATTCTACTTCTTAGACCTAATCTAGTCCGAACTAACCTTAGTTTATATACTAAATCAAGAATGCGTTTTGGAAACTAAATTTGACAACCAAATTGACATACCAACGCTAGTGGGTTCAACAGAATAATGCTCTAACAATCTCCCTCTTTGTCAATTTTAGTGACAAAACCATTTTACATATGGATTTAAACAGTTAAAAGCATTACAGCTCCAAAATCCGACATGCTTGATTTCCTTGGTTCTTTAACTTCTTCAACTATGTGTATGTTTATCTTGTACTTATTGAAGATCCATATCATAATATTATTATTTTAATCAAAGTCCATTTGTATCATAACTTCGAAATAATACTATGGTGATATGTATCACTCCCCCTTAGTCAATAATTCCATCTCACAATGAAAACTACTCCCCCTTACATAATGATCCGTAAACCCTATGCATGTAGTGTGAACTACCAAACAATTCTCTCCCTTTTTGTCAATATAAATTGGCAAAGGTACGAAAACTACGGGATCATGATGAAATTCTCAAAGAGATGATTCATGACTAAAATAGAACAATCAACTTTGTTTAGATGATTTCACATAGTCGAAACTTAGTGTATTCATCAAGGAGTTTATAAAGATACAAGATAACTACTACATTATTCCACAGCTGCACTCCCCACAAATATTTGACAATTAAGCACAAGTTCAAATAAGAACTCTCCCCCATAAAATGTCATTCCCGAAAGAACAACACGAGTGACCTTACTCCAGGGAGAAGGATTTATAAATTGGATTTTAGAAAACCCACAAGGAGATATGATCTAAGAACCAATCATTGAAAGTCTCTCATGAGATCGTGTTACTAAAAAATTAGAACTATCTCATGGTAACAATACACAATATGTAATCATGAAGATCAAGTATTGTGATCATCTTTTCTAAGATACAAACTCGTATAAACAAGAATTGATATGCTTAGAAGGAAGAACAACCTTTTCCATAAGGATTTACACCAAGATTGATTACCATAAGTGTAAGAAAAAAGTTTCTTTGACAATAAAAACCAACATCCATTGACTTTGATTATTTCTTCTAACCTGTTATACTTTAAAAATTTCAACACAAATCAAGTTTGGTAATTAAGAATCATACACGTGGTATATAGATTATATATCCATATTCATCTAACACTTCTAGATCAAATATGATGGTCAATCAATCATCATAGATAATCAAATGAATCTAATTGTGTTTCAATAGAGTTGTTCAATTGTTCATCATTGAACAGAAATGTATATGAACCAATTGAAACAAAATCGGTTTGATTCGTAATTGTACAAAGTACTTATACAAGAATCAATTCATGAACATTAAGCCACGATTTGCAAAGATTTCATTCCTTAATTTATAAATGTATTTGTTCATGAGTATGCAAAACATACTTGACCGGTTTTAGAACTTTAACCACTAAGTTAGCAAACATGTACGCAAACTATAGTATCCAGACTTTGGTCTTGTCTAGCCGTTTGCAAACGGATATGCAAACAGCAGTCCCGGACCTAACTCAGGTAGAACCGTTCGCAAACTGGTATGCAAACTTGGTTCCCAAATTTTAACAGTAAAAAACTGTTGATGGTGGGTTTTCATTTGAGGTTAAAATTGTAAAAACCGGAAAAAATCATGCGTTGACATCTTGTAAAAGATAAAGCCATTTATAAGTGTTGGATACTCCCTCACTTAATTCACCAGAATGGAGCATGTGGCAACAATCCCATTCTCAGAATACATGAAATTCCTCCAGGTTGGAGCATGTAGCAACAATCCCATCCCGTGAATTTCATATCACCTTGTATTTCCAAAGACTCATTATCAATGTGGCATGACGATGAGTGTTACTCTTACGAGTAACACGAACCCGCAAGCACTATAATGAAACCATGTACGAAATACCCGTACATGCCGACTCTCGGTGTGTTATACTAGCCCGATTGAGCCCTCTCGGTGTGTTATACTAGCCCGATTGAGCATCCGACCGACCAGATCGGTCCGGATATGATTCGATCGCAGATCATCCAACTCCATAAGCATGATTGGATGACCCCAAATCAATTCCATCACCCCGTGCAGTATGGAATACCCACGGCCGACCCCGCATGGCCTCGGTCATTGGCCTAGCTTGCCAAGAAACCGTTCATACCAAGCATTATGAACGGAAAACCCTAAATTAGGGTTTGCGGCATATTACATGTGTTGCAAAGCAGTCTCAACCATCCATCTTCGCAGGTATAGATGGAGGGTGTAGATGTAGATTCAAAGGGCCCAGAGCATGTCAACACGAGCACCGTGGGCCCGCCTACACACTTGACCAATCGGTCAAAAAAAAACCATGTTTGGTCGTGACAAAATTGTCACCCAAACAAGAGATGGCGCACGGCTTTGAAAGCCAAAATTAGGGTTTCAAGCCATCACGCGCGTCCATCTTCTTCTCCGGACGAATGGAGGGTCACAGATTAGATTAAACAGTCCTGGTCATACCAAAGATGACCACCGTGGACCCATCTACCTCCTCATGTGTTCGGCCAAGGCATACCATGCCCGGTTAATCCAAAACGTGCGCCCAAACTAGCATGGCCACGCTCCCCAAACCACAAACCGATCTCGACCACTCAACTTCGCCGGACGATTTAGATGGCTTGGATCACGTTTTAATGGGATATTCAGGTATAGGCGTGAACACCAGCCTACCACCTTCACGCCAGGCCAACCGACCAAGTCCGACCAAGATTGGTCGTCTTGGAACGCGCGCCTGAAGAGGGCATGATGAGCGGCCCTTGCGGCATTGGTTTTCTATCGCAAATTGATCCCGACCACTCGATTTCACCGGATGAATTGAGTGACCCAGATCATACTTTCGTGAGGGAATGGAGTACAGGCGCCTACACCGTCATGCCGTCTACACGCATGTATGGTCGGCCTGGCCAAAATTATATCCCATGCTTGGTTTCGACCAAGCTGAAGAGTGTTTCCTGCGCACCTCTTCAAAAACGTAATTTCATTAATCTGGCCGCAGATGAGTGTCTCAAAGATCATCTCATCCGTCCAACTTCACCAGCTTGGTTATACAACCCTGGTCATGAGTTAATTGGTTAGTGAGACGTCATTACCCATCACTTTACCACACCATGATGCAGTACCTGCATAAAATACACACGGTACTTCACAAGTATCGACTTCCTGAATAACGCAGTTATTCAATTCAAAGATTACATGCTATCTTTCTTTCGTGGATCCACGATCCACACATTCCAGACATCAATCATGTCACAAACTGGGGGATACATACTGGGGTATTGGTCTGGCGGTTTACAGCGTGCAGCGTGCAACGCGCCATCACAAGAACGTGTCGGGGAAGTCATGGACGGTTAGAGATGAACAGAGAAGTGGGCAAGACCGGTCGTGTGGCACCGACGCACAACTCCACTACTCCATCACTCCACTTCCTCCACTTCCCACGAGAGACGTGAATAAGGCTCAATGACTTGTATAAATAGGTTCTCCGCCCTATTTCAAAGGACAACACAAGTCCGCATTTAGACAGAAAACCAAGTGTTAATACAAAACGTATTCCAACACCCAGAGATTGCTTGCATCAATCACAAGCCTGCTCACCTTCACATAAGTCATAAGCAAGCCAACACCTTCACAATCTCAACACCTTCTTCGCTTCCTCCCTAAGATCAACCCCATCTCCTTCACTTTGTGACCGAAAAAGTCCGGAACAACCATTTCTTGGTTTAGGACGGACTTGCATGAGATTGATCTCTCGAATCTACAAGCACTCACCGCAAATGCATTTGTTTAAGGTTAAAATTCATTCCTCATCCACACCCAAAATTACCAAATTCTGCAGGAGTAGTTTTCACCCATAAACAATTGGCGACCACAGTGGGAGTTTGATCTCTCGGTTGTAAAGTCAATCTCTTCAATACCGTTTAATCAATTCTAAGATGGTTGGTCTTAGGACCGCTTCGACAGTCTCAAATCCTGATGGCTCCTCCAACGGAGATACCCCCCCTCCTAACGGTGTATCCGACGGCATAATCGAAGACTTCCAACATTAAGCGAACTAGCACGGGTACAGGAGATTCACACGAAGAACATGACGCTAATCAAAGAAGCGGTAAATGACATACTTGATCTCCTCATCAAGATGACGTCAGAAATGAGCATTCATGAGATTTCTACACCGGGGACTAATTCCCCTCAAATCAACAGTTTTACTACGAACCGAGACCAAAGGGATCGAAGCGGCATCTCTAGTAGAAAGCTTGTGTGAACTCTTGCACCTCTCGAGGAATCAACGGGGCAGAGACGTTTGTTTGCAATTAATAAAATAGCCCTGGATGCACACCCGACTCCTTCTCGTCCGTAAGTCCTAGCTGCGTCGGAAATATCTCGTAAACAATGTCACATTTACGGAAGACGACATGATGGCAAAGGAGGGTCATAACCGGCCCTACATGTTACCGCACACATCAAGGGTTCGGAGTTCAGAAGGGCCCTCGTCGACACAGGAGCATCTTCGAACGTAATTACTCTCAAGACTCTCAAGACAGCCAAGGTTAGCCTATGCGAGATTGTACGACAGCCCACCACGATGACGGACTTCGAAGGAAATCAAACTTGCACATACGGGTATGTCAATCTAAACTTATCAGTAGGACCCGTTCAATCAAAAGCAAAGTTTGAGGTCATAGAAAAAGAGCCGGACTACCATATGATATTAGGGAGACCATGGCTTCACGACAACAAGGTCATTCCCTCGACGTATCACCAAGTGCTCAAGACCATGCTAAACGAGAAAGTCATCCGCATTCCCGCATCATTGTCTCCGTATGCACCAATATGCGGAGTGGAGCTGTTCGAGCCAAAAGGTACCACACAGGGAGGATCAGACAAAGTCATGTGCACCCCACTACCCACGTGGGCTTCAATCAAGGAAGGAGACCGACTTACACCACTGGAGGCCAAACACTACAACACACGTTCTGTAACGAGGCGTCCATCTCTATCCGGTGAGACTCCAACTCACGCTCACACCAAAAGGGGACGCACTTTCGAGGTGAAACGTGATCAGAAGGGGAGAACAATATACCGGCGCCGCTGTTAGCAATTAGCGGGAGAGACTGGAACCCGGCCTCTCCGCCCAATTGAATGCTTTGCAAGAATGATGAAACACAAGATGAGGTACCGTACGCCCCGCAACAACTACAAGATGGAACCAATTCCACAACCGACGAGCTCGAGACTGTTGACATCGGGAATGAAGAATCTCCCCTGGCCGGTCTCTATCGGTTCGACTCTCATCCACAGATTTAACGTACGAGTCTTGTTCAACTACTCAAGGAGTACCAAGATGTGTTCGCCTGGACATACGAGGAAATGCCTGGTCTGGATGAAAAATTGGTCACCCATCACTTACATGTCATACCTGGATCCAAGCCAATCAAGCAATCTCCGAGGCAATTCAGACATGAAGTAGAGGAACAAATCAAGAACGAAATTCAGAAGCTGCTGGCTTCATCAGGCCTATTCATCATCCAACCTGGTTAGCCAATATGGTCCCAAAGAAAGAAGAAAAACGGGACAGATCCGTGTCTTTGCGTAGATTTCAGAGACTTGAACAAGTGCTGCCCCAAGGACGACTTTCCTCTACCTAACATCGACATGTTAGTAGACGCCACCAGCGGACACGGCATGTTCTCCTTCATGGATGGTTACAGCGGATACAATCAAATAAGGATGTATGAGCACGATGCGAGTAAGACAGCTTTCCGAACCCCTCTTGGCAATTTTTACTATACTGTTATGCCATTCGGTTTAAAGAACGCCGGCGCAACGTACCAATACGCTATGACGGCAATATTCCACGACATGATGCATAAACAAGTAGAAGACTATGTAGATGATATCGTGGTCAAGTCAAGGGCTCGAGCAGATCACACCAACGTCTTACGGCAAGTATTTGAGAGGTGTCGGGAATACAAGTTAAATATGAATCCTTTGAAATGCGCTTTCTCGGGTAAATTTCTAGGATTCCAAGTGACCTGCAGAAGGAATAAAGGTAGACCCGTCCAAGACTCAGGCTATCCTCACAATGCCGCCTCCCCGAACTGTGAAGGAGCTCCAGATTTTCATGGGCAAGGTGAACTACATTCGACGTTTTATACCTGGTTTAGCCCAACTTACCGCCTCGTTCACCCCCTTATTGAAGAAAGGAGCCAGCTTCGTTTGGACCGCAACTCAGCAAGAAGCTTTTCGAAAGATCCAATGAATACTATCATCTCCAGCCATCATGAAGTCTCCTGTACAAGGGAAGCCACTGTGTCTTTACACTGCCTTCAGTGACACTGCAGTGGGGGCTCTACTCGCTCAGGAAGACGACGAGGGAATCGAACGTCCCATATACTATTTCAGCCGAATATTGAGGGACGCTGAACTCAGATACCCCAGAGCAGAAAAGGCATGTTTAGCTTTGATCCATTCCATTCAGAAGTTTAGGCATTACCTACTGTCTAATAGGGTGATACTCGTGTCTAAATCCGATCCTGCAAAGTTTTTACTTTCAAAGCCGGTCCTGACCGGAAGGACAGGAAAATGGCTTCTCTAAATGTCAGAGCTGGACATAACGTGCGCGTCACCTAGAGCTATCAAGGGTCAGGCAGTTGCAGACTTACTGGCAGCATTTCCTGGAGAGGGCACTACAGAACTACATGAAGACCTCCCTGGAGAATTTCCAGACGTTTCTGCTTTGGAGGAAGAAGTATGGCTCCTGTATTTTGATGGATCTGCTACCCCTAGCAGTAATACTGGAGGGGTGGGCGTGGTGTTAGTCTCTCCAACCGGAGAAGTATTTTCACATTCTTTCAAGTTAGACTTCGAATGCACCAACAACTCAGCAGAATATGAAGCTTTCCTCATAGGGCTTTCAATAGCTAAACAAGCAGGAGTCACGCGTCTGGAGATAAGAGGTGACTCCAAACTACTGGTAAACCAGATGAATGGAGTATACGCATTGAAGGAAGTAACACTAGCTCCGTACCGGTCAGAAGCACAAAAGTTATTAAATTATTTTGCCGATGCAACCATAATCCATGTTAGTCGCAGCAACAATAAACATGCCGATTGTCTGGCAACATTGGCTTCCAAACTAAAGTTCGAAGGAGCGGAAGAAACCCTGACAGTGAAGAGGAGAACCATAGAGTCGACATGGCTGTCACAATACAAAGACACCAGGACTGATGATTGGCGAACTCCGATCATTCAGGAGCTCAACAACCCACTCTCCCAAGGAAAGGTCGGTCTCAAAACTCTGCAGAACTTCTTCATGCTTCATGGTATGCTGTACTATCGAAACCCGGATAGTTCTCTGTCGAGATGTCTTGGAGATGACGAAGCACAACTACAACTGAGTCGTGTTCACAATGAAATTTGTGGGCAATCATTGGTGGTAACGCTTTACCGACGACTCCAGCGTCTGGGTTATTACTGGCCGGAGATGGAGACTCAATCCGTTACTTCAAGTCCCGCTCAAATTTCCAAGCACCGCCGCACCAATCGGAGGTTTTTAGTATGAACGACACTAGGGACTGGAGAGAGCCATACATCAACTATCTTCGTGATGGAGCAACTTCCGCCGATCAAAGGGATGCCATCAAGATAAAGCAAAAGTCCAAGCGATTCGTATACCACGAAGGGATCTTGTACCGCAAGAGTTTTGGAGGTAATCTATTAAGATGTCCGGCTCAAGTTAGAAATTCCAATCATCTTGAAGGAAACACACGAAGGGGAACATCAAGGGAAGAGGAAACTGTTCCTCTCCGGATACACGAAATATTACTGGCCGACCATGGAGGATGACGCGGCCGCTTTTGTTCAAAGCTGTCACAATTGTCAAATTCATGGAGACCTTGTTCACGCACCTTCCACCCCCTTGCACTCGATAAGCAGTCCGTGGCCATTCTACAGTTGGGGACTAGACATCATCGGAAAATCAACCCGCCCTCATCGAAGCAACATGAGTACGTCATAACTGCAACAGAATACTTCACTAAATGGGTAGAAGCCATCCCACCTGCGAGGAACTACAGGAGCAACCATTGCGGCTTTCATTAAAGAACACATCATTTGTCGTTTCGGTATACCTAAGCATATTATCACCGATAACGGCACTCCCTTCGCCAATAAACAGGTACGAGAGTTACTTGAGAGGTATGGCATTAAACAGGTTTTCTCCACCATCTACTATCTTCAGGGGAATGGACAGGCTGAAAGTACCAACAAGACGCTGATCCGGATCATTAGTCGAACTGTACATGACAATCCTAGAGAATGGCATGACCAGTTACCAATGGCGTTGTGGGCATACCGTACATCACCTAGAAGCTCCATTGGGATCTCCCCATATTCACTTGTTTACGGAGCAGACGCAATTCTCCCAGCAGAAATCAAAATCCCATCAGCCAGGATTACAACGATGACCGGGATCCATTGGGACGAGGATGAAGCCTCTAACTCTCGAATAACGGAGTTAGACACTTTGGATTCCAAGAGAAACAAAGCGGAAGAACGTACTCAGATATACAGGAACAGAATTTCCAGGGCATATAACAAGAATGTGAGACCACGTATTTTCAAAGTGGGAGATTTGGTCCTAAAAACGGCCAAGCATATCCAGCAAGACATGTTTGCACCGAAATTCTCACCAAAATGGGAAGGTCCCTACACGGTCACCAAGGCCTACAATACAGGTTACTACAAGATCATTAAGGTGGACGGAGGCAGGCTGGAAGCAGTCATCAATGGAAAGTGGCTCAAGGCATATCATGCCTGACCACTATCCGCTATGTCAACAATACGGGCGTTTATTTTCATTACATGTTTGAATCCTCAATTATATTCAGAGATGTGTCAATGAAAAAACCTGTTTCACCAATCAAAAACCAATGCAGTTTATTTCGCAAAGACGTTCAAAAAACTCTTGACATAAACATCATTAACAACAAAGGAATGAAGTTTAGAAGAGGCTGTCTAGAAGATTATAGTTCCTTGAGAGCATTATCTCCAGTCTAGCATGATATCTTTCTATTCTTTTCTTCAAGTCCTGCACAACCTGCTCTACCTTCTCCGATTCTGCAGCCAGAGCCTTCCCCTCTTCCAAAATAGCCTTCGCAGCAGGAACAACATTTACAAGGATACCAGCTCGATCAACCTTGATGATTTCAAGACGCTGCCGCAACCAGCCCACGTTGAACTCCATGGATTCACAGGTAGATACCATATTCTCCCACTTTTCGAGGCTTGATTCAGCAACGTTGCGGATAGAAATACTCTCCATCTCAGCAATCATGGAAAGAAGGCAGTTTACCGCGGTGACCGAAGCAGAGGAACAGTGTCGGACCACGTTTCTGGTTGCGATATGGCCGTACTTCCTCCATAACTTTGTGTACAAAGGCACAAACTCCTTCCGTACCGAGAATCCACCCACATCTCTCAGGCTGGAGGATAAACATTTCATGCGAACATCGAATGAAAGACCTGCATTTGGATATTCATAAGATGAGATACCCAAGTCGGCGTCTTCAAGGTTCACAGGGGCGAATGTGTTTGAATTTGAAGGAAGATGACTGGTTAAGTCATCATCATCGATAACCGTGACACATGTTCCGGTAGGGTATCTCTGCAAGAATGAAGGGATTATTTACTTGATCATTACGACGAACAAGCAATGGTTCAAAAAAGGAAAAAGAGACAAACCGGTATGATCTTCTTGACTCGGAGAACACGAGCGGGGGATTGATCATGAAGCTCATCGACGCAGTCGTGCACGTTTAATGGAAGATCTATGGTATGAAGAAGATCCTTTGTTCGACATGATGAGGAAACGGAGTTTAGTGGGAAAGCCCTATTGAAAAATCGCAAAAATGGTTCAAAACCTCTCACCACATATATCTTTGAGAAAACCCTAAAACGATTACGGCGCCGATATGCGAGGATTCAACACCGACCAAGTCGGCTTTCTTTTGAACCCTAATCAAGAATCGAAGAGCATTTGGATACGAGCAATTGACCCGGTGTGCAAGCACCCACGCCCGGGATCCCAGTAAAAAGAAGAATCCTATTCCCGACTCAAACACCTAAGGGAGAAGGCGGTTCATCAAAGGCATAGTCACTATGGAGGATTGCCCACGGCGAGAAATCCCTCCAGGTAGACTTCTTTTATTTTGTCTCCTTATGTTTGTATATGCCACCATCTCATGCCTACCACACAATAGTGTAACCATTATGTGCTAGGCGGGGACTTAATGTTGATGGTGGGTTTTCATTTGAGGTTAAAATTGTAAAACCTAAAAATCATGCGCTGACATCTTGTAAAAGATAAAGCCATTTATAAGTGTTGGATAATCCCTCACTTAATTCACCAGGAATGGAGCATGTGGCAACAATCCCGTTACTGTGAATACATGAAATTCCTCCAGGTTGGAGCATGTAGCAACAATCCCATCTTGTGAATTTCATATCACCTTGTATTTCCAGTACTCATTATCAAACAAGGCATGACGGCCGAGTGTTACTCTTACAGAGTAACACGAACCTCCAAGCACTATAATGAAACCAGTCTGAAAATACCCGTCAGGCTGACTCTCGGTGTGTTATACTAGCCCGATTGAGCCTATCAGTGTGTTATACTAGCCCGATTGAGCATCCGGACCGACCGTATCGGTCCCGATATGATTTGATCGCAGTCATCCAACTCCATAAGCATGATTGGATGACCCCAGATCAATTCCATCACCCCCAGGCAGGTATGGAATACCCACGGCCGACCCCGCATGGTCGGTCATTGGCCTAGCTTGCCAAGAAACCGTTCATACCAAGCATTATGAACGGAAAACCCTAAATTAGGGTTTGCGGCATATTACATGTGTTGCAAAGCAGTCTCAACCATCCATCTTCGCAGTATAGATGGAGGGTGTAGATGTAGATTCAAAGGGCCCAGAGCATGTCAACACGAGCACCGTGGGCCGCCTACACACTTGACCAATCGGTCAAAACAACCATGTTTGGTCGTGACAAAATTGTCACCCAAACAAGAGATGGCGCACGCTTTGAAAGCCAAAATTAGGTTTCAAGCCATCACGCGCGTCCATCTTCTCCAAGACGAATGGAGGGTCACAGATTAGATTAAACAGGTCCGGTCATACCAACATGACCACCGTGGACCCATCTACCTCCTCATGTGTTCGGCCAAGGCATACCATGCCTGGTTAATCCAAAACGTGCGCCCAAACTAGCATGGCCACGCCTCCCAAACCACAAACTGATCTCGACCACTCAACTTCGCCGGACGATTTAGATGGCTTGGATCACGTTTTAATGGGATATTCAGGTATAGGCGTGAACACCAGCCTACCACCTTCACGCCAGTTAACTGACCAAGTCCGACCAAGATTGGTCGTCTTGGAACGTGCTTTGAAGAGGGCATGATGAGCGGCCCTTGCGGCATTGGTTTTCTATCGCAAATTGATCCCGGCCACTCGATTTCACCTGGATGAATTGAGTGACCCAGGATCATACTTTCGTGAGGGAATGGAGTACAGGCGCCTACACCGTCATGCCGTCTACACGCATGTATGGTCGGCCTGGCCAAAATTGTATCCCATGCTTGGTTTCGACCAAGCTGAAGAGTGTTGCCTGCGCACCTCTTCAAAAACGTAATTTCATTAACGGTCGCAGATGAGTGTCTCAAAGATCATCTCATCCGTCCAACTTCACCATCTTGGTTATACAACCCTGGTCAGGAGTTAATTGGTTAGTGAGGCATCATTACCCATCACTTTACCACACCATGATGCAGTACCTGCATAAAATACAAACGGTACTTCACAAGTATCGACTTCCTAAATAACGCAGTTATTCAATTCAGCATTACATGCTATCTTTCTTTCGTGGATCCACGATCCACACATTCCAGACATCAATCATGTCACAAATCGGGGATACATACTTTGGGGTATTGGTCTGGCGGTTTACAACGTGCAGCGTGCAACGCGCCATCACAAGAACGTGTCGGGGAAGTCATTGACGGTTAGAGATGAACAAGAGAAGTGGGCAAGACTGGTCGTGTGGCACCGACGCACAACTCCACTAATCCATCACTCCACTTCCTCCACTTCCCACGAGAGACGTGAATAAGGCTCAATGACTTGTATAAATAGGTTCTCCGCCCTATTTCAAACGACAACACAAGTCCAGACGAGACAGAAAACCAAGTGTTAATACAAAACGTATTCCAACACCCGCAGCTTGCTTGCATCAATCACAAGCCTGCTCACCTTTACCTTACAAGTCATAAGAAAGCCAACACCTTCACAATCTCAACACCTTCTTCGCTTCCCTCCCTAAGATCAACCCCATCTCCTTCACTTTGTGACCGAAACAAGTCCGGA
>JAJJWW010005585.1:0-52362 GCA_023531295.1 Papaver armeniacum | reverse complement strand
CAAAGTCATGTCTTCCAATCGTTTTGTTTGTCGTTATTCATTGCGTCGTTTATTTTAGCTCCCTGCGACTCCCTCGCGACACCGTCGTTTATTAATCCCGCGAGCCTTGTCCGTTGCGATATTATGATCCTACATGGACCAAGAGAAATTAGGGTGATTCCTCCACCTGCCAGGTTGTAGGTTTTGAGAATACGGGTTGTTCTCTTGCCTATGGTACAAACGATTGGCTTGCTCGCGTTTGGACTCTCTTGAAATGCGTACAAGTCTGGACAGATGTCCACTAAAGTGGCCGATCTATGGCATGCAGCACAAGTGGCCATATCAATTTGGTCGCGGAGAGTAGGGGCATTAGGTTTTACATTTTTCTCAATTCAAGCACTTCTATTCTCCGGTCCAAAGATGCCATTTTTGCATTTCAAAGTCGGACTCTATTCTATGAACATTGTTTACGAGGGTAGTCCGTTTCAGTTCTCGAATGGACTCCCACCATTGAGTCTTTTTCAATGACTTCGATTAAGAAAGTCCAAGCGTCCATCAGCACTCTTGTCAATAAATGCACCATTGCTTGACTAGACCGTGGTTCGGGTTCTAACATCTAGACCCTCATACAATATTTGGACGAGTCTCCATTTTTCAAAACCATGGTGGGGACATTGGAGTAATAATTCATTGAATCTCTCCAAGTACCTTGCTAGAGTTTCGTCTTAATTGCACAAAACCATTTAGACTCACGCGAATTGTGGCCAGTCTTATGGTTGGGAAAACTTTTGAAAAACTCTTTTGTGAGGTCATCCCGTAGTTCCAATGGATTGTGGTTGTAGGGCATGAAGCCAAGACTTGGCTTTGTCTTTTAGAGAAAAAGAAATAATCAATTTGAGGACTCTCTGGCATTTGGTTAAAACGCAAAGTCCCACAAATATCCTCAAAATCTCTCACGTGATGGTAGGGGTTCTCGGCATCGACCCCTCTAAACACGGGTAGCATGTGAATGGTGCTTGCTTTCAGTTCAAACCGACCCGACATTAGCCTACAGAATGATGCAAGAGGCTGGCTTGCCCTGGTTAGGTACATGTAGTCCTTGAGACTACGAGGTTGTTAAGTTCCTCACCCATAGTTTACCCATTTGAGATAGGTCTGGGCTTGGGCTTTCGGTTGAAAGAACCGGGTATGCTAACGATTTCGCCGGGAGGATTCTAACTAGTCGATTTGTTTGGTCTCTAAAAGACACAATCATAGCCTAGCTAGCGCATCTAGCATGTTAACATACAATTACGTTCAACACACTAAAAGCAAAAACTCAAAAATGACCCACTAACACAAGACTCCAAGCCCAAAAGATTGGTTATTGATGTTTATAAAGCCCAACAGAATAGGTTCTAGCCCAAATGATGTGGGCTCGGATTGGTGCAAAGCTAGTTGGGTGTGGGCTCAGTTTTGTGTACGACCTAGCGAGTGTGGCTTGTGTGGGTTGAAAGTTCGAATGCAATGACCCGGTAAGTGGGCTTGACTTATACGGCAAATTGGACCGGGGTGAAGGTTGGCGACCGGCAAAGCCGTTGGTTGTGGGACTCGAGTGTGTGCACTGGTAGTCAGAAATATGCACAGACTGGTCAAAGCACTCAAATATTTACGGTGTTGGTTTATGCTCGAAGCTTGAGTGCATGGTGGTATGCCGCATAACAAGAAGGCAACGGCTTGCACTGTGGCAATCACAAACTCTAAAAAGGAAAGCAAAGATGCACCGGTTGGCGCAATCAATTTCAACACAGATTGGCAGCTCAAGCTGAACTTGTACACATCACAACTTTGATATGTGCAATGCAGTAGAGCAAATTCACAGAAACGTAGACATAGCACAACCCAGATTTGTAGAAGAAATTTTTATGGGAGGTGCCTGGGGGTATGGGATGTGCTCACTCAATGGTGAAGCATGTGCGTGGGTTTGTGTCTTGAAAACAGTAGACTAATCCATACCTCTACTTCTGCTACTCAACATTCAATCACAAATTACAAGATCATACTGAGATTGCAGCAAATTGATGCTAACACAATTGATGAAATCATCAGATTGACCTTAGTTTTCAAAGATCAAGCACAGATATGCGGATATTCATGAGGCTATATTGTCAGCGATGTTTGCATAACAAATTGGTGTCATAAGGTTAACAAATTTCAAGAAGGTATGAATTTAGACTTCTCAGATGTAGCAAGTCAACAAACAATCAGTGCTAGCACTGGCCAGCAAGCTCGATGAAGGTGAGTTGAGCTCGAAAACTCGTAGATTATGCACAAGGTCTAAAAATGCAGGGGTCCGGGCACGACTTGGCTCACCAGTCTGATGGTTACAATTCAGCTGGAGGTCGACAGGTTAAGGCTTGCAATCGACCAAGGCAAAGCGGGAATGCAAAATGGGTTATGCTCAGGTGACAAGAGGTTGTGGTATCAACTCACTCGACTGACCTCCACCGGATAGCTCAGCCTAACTTGGCTATCCAAGTTCAGCCTCACGGCTACGGGGAGGAGGTCAATAATTCACTATGTTATGCACTAAAAATTTTTCAGGCGGAAGACAGCCCAAATCTCGGAGATTATGCACCAGAGATTATTCACTTGGTTCACCAGGTTGTGATTCAAAACTTGCGGCTTCGGGGGGCTGGCAAGGTGGCGGATGGCTCACAAGGTGCAGTGGGTCAAGAGCCACCAGCCTCGAGGGCTTGCGATTAAGCACGGATGTTGAGTAACAATGGGAATGGCAGCTAAGTATCTATGTGAACAAGGCTTAGCATGTGACAAGTTAGCCAATGCACAGATGCACAAAATCATACACGATGCAAAAGAACATGCTCGGGAATACAAGGTTGACAAGGTTCATTCCACGGATTCAAGGTCTAGCATGCCATCATTCATTCATTCATTCAAGGTTTGAGATACATTACCACCAAAGTGTAACACTTGGGTTTAGGCAAATCCACCGGTTCAAGCCCTTTCTCCTCCTTGGGTCTATGCCTCAAACTTCTCATGTACCCGGTAACTCAAAGAAAGGGTTTTAGTTCCCAAACTTGAATAGTTAAAGCAAGAACATTAAAGTGCTACTAAAATTTCAAAACAAGAATTTTTGCAAAGCAGCAGAAATGCAACATATGAGACACATCTGCAGATGAGTATGTTCAGGGTAAATGAGCAACAGGCATTGACAGCAATACTGGATGCTTACAATGTAAGCTTCAACATGTGCAATCATTGGATCAGAGAAACAGCTTTAACAAGCAAATCTAAGAGGCAATGAGCTAAAATATGCAATATTTTACAGGGTTATGATTCCATAGGCTATGCTTGAAATTAGAACTATACTAATCTACTTTTCAGGGTAATGATGCAGATGACAACAATATACAAGATAAATGAGATCAGTGAGGTAAAGCAATAAAGAAACAGCAACACACTCACACTTCCCAAGAACAGCAGCGCCAAAAACTTGGTAGGAGATTAAAAGTGATTTTCCTACGACTATGTCTAAACTGCAAGTGCACAGTGCCTTTGGAGGCAGTGGCAAGCACAGGTCGAACCACAGAGAACTGGGTGTGCTTAAGTGATCTAAAGGTTCTTACTCAACTGATTTCTATCAAGTGACAAAGATGTTTTGGTTTGTTTGTCGATCGACTAATTTGGAATGAGACCGTGACTCTAACTAAAGTAATGAGAAGCAAAGATGGTGTAATGTAGGATTGGGAGCACTAGAGTGGTGGAATTCACCTCCTAAACCTATACTAAGGTAATACACACAAATTCTATTCTTACACTCCCCTTGGAAGCTTCGGTGGTAATTTTACTAATTGCTTTCACTAATTAACTCCTAGTATAAGAGTGTCTTTTTACAATTACCTTTCATCACAAGCTAATTTGTTCAACAATTAGCTAATACCCCTATTACAATTCACAACGATGAAGATAAATTTGACAATGAATTAACTTTTTAAGCATTGGTGGTTTCATCTACACTCTAGCTAAGTGTTTAGAACATGATCACAAGAAATGAAAGCAAATTGAAATTAAAATTCAAATCAAACCCTAAAACATGCTCGAAACTAAACTAAAAACCGACTCACTCTTTTTCTTTCATCCGAACAAGCTTTATAACTCACAAAACAATTTTAACTAACAACTACATCGACCCAAACCTCTTCCTTGCGCCGCATCGCCCATGCAGGGGTTGTTGGTGAAACCCTAACCCCTAATTATCTCTAACCTAGCTTCTAGGTTGATGAGAAGCTATGAAAGAGATAATTGAGAGAGAGAGAGTGATGGTGCGGGAGCAGAGATGGAGTGGTGGTGATGGCGACAGAAGAAGGAGATGGTGGTGATGATGGTTCTGGTGTGGTATGGGGAAGAAGGGGGTTTTCTTTGAAGAGGGTATGGAGAAGAAAGAGAAGATGAAGGGAGAAATGAGTTAGGTCGACAGGTTATAGGGTTAGGGAAGTTTTGCTGTGGGACGGAGGAATCGAAGTTTGATGAGGAAGGAGCAGGCATTGGATTTAGCTGGAGAAGATCTGAACGGTTGAGGAAGTATTGGGTTGATTTGGTGTTGAGCGGAGCATCGAGAAATAGATGTGAGCGAAGGAGCGACCGTAGGATGCATCTCGGCGAGATCTCAACGGCTCGGGATGAGCGGGTTCGGATCCGGGTCACGGGTCGGGTCCAGCAAGCCCATGTCTTGTAGATGAGTTGCTACTTGTTGGGTTGCAACTGTTGCGCGGGACTTTGGCTTTACCCATAGACGCTTGTCTCCACTCTTCGCTCTTTTCGGCTCCTCAATTTCTCCCGATCTTTATTTATTACCTAAAACACAAAATTAATTAATATAAATATTTATTCTTGAAAACAAGGAAAATACAGAATATCTGATTCCTGAGAACAAAAGATGAGTTAAATGCCAATAAATAAATGTATAAATATGCAATATTTGGCACTCATCAGCGACTTAATGACTTATAGAACTGCATACAAGACACCTATTGGGATGTCTCCCTTTAGTCTTGTGTATGGTAAACCTTGTCACTTACCCGTTGAAATTGAGCATAAGGCGTTTTGGGCTATTAAGCAATGCAATATGGAGATGGATGGGGCTAGAAAGAAAATGAAGTTACAACTCCAAGAGCTAGAGGAGCTTCACAATGATGCATTTGAAAGCTCACGCATTTACAAGGAGAAAACAAAGGCCTTTCATGATACTATGATTTCTAGAAAATAATTTTTCATTGGGCAGAAAGTGCTTTTGTTTAATTATCGCTTGCAATTATTTCCGGGTAAATTAAGGTCACGTTGGATTGGACCTTTTATTGTTACTAATGTGTTTTCTCATAGTGCAGTAGAAATTCGTAGCATAGCTACAGGCAATGAACTTAAAGTTAATGGGCACCGGTTGAAACCATATTATGAGAATTTCACTTACAAAGTGGTGGAAGGAGCTAACTTTGTGGATGTACTCCCTCTGGAGGAGTCATAGAAAGCAAGGAGATAGTCGGGCTAACGACTTTAAACCAAGCGCTAAATGGGAGGCAACCCATATGATGAGTATTTCTTGTCTTGTATTTATTTATTTTTCTGATTTCTTGTCACATATCATGTTAGAATTTCCCACCTTGATTTACTTTGGATGACTCAATTTACATTAATTGAGGACAATGTAAAGTTTAAGTGTGGGGGAGTGGTTAAGCATTTGCATTGTAAAATTTTCATGAATTTTCAACTTTTGTGTAAAATAGTGAATAAGAAAACTCCAACTTGTGGTTAGTTTAGAGTCACATAGTATACATGTCGCTAAGATTACATCGAGATTCTCATAAAAGTGACTGAACTTAGAGATGACAGAGAACATGATCGGGTTTCTTACTTGTATGAGAGTTAAAGTTGGATTTAACCATGCCGGTGGCAAATAAGGTGCAGACCGACCCGGTATTAGAGTAGTGGTCCCCTATAGTGGAGACTACCCATGTTACATCATGAGAGGCACCGACCTTCACTTTTTTGTACTGTCTAAATTTTTGCTTTTAGAGTGTGTGTCACCGTACGCAAACTCCGGGTAGAATGGTGAGCTACCCAACCTCCCACCAATAGAAGCACTATTTTGATCTCTTGAGTGCTATTTTATCAATCATGATGGTGACATCGAATTAATAACTTACATACCACTTGTAATCTTAATCGCAGTTAGCACCATCCACTTTATCTCTCTCTACACCAACAGGTCCATAGAAACACCATCATCATCAACAAGAGGAGCATCACAAATTCGAAGGAAAGTTGAAGACGTTCAAGGTTTACAAGCAACAGTACAGAAATGAGCATATTTCAGATTCAAGTAAAGCAACAAGACAAGGAGCAGAATTTTTACAAGTTGAAGACTATTGTACAAAAATGAAAATTATCAAGAATGAGAGTTCGAGAAGTTTATGATATCAAGACATACAAGTTGTGAAGAACAAAGCGGTAAAGTACTTGCACCATGGCCTTTGTACTTGCATTTTTATTTTCTCTTGTCTCAAAAAAAAAAAAAAAAAAGACGAGAAATTTTGTTAGGTACATTATTAGTTTTATTATTTTGTTTTGTTTGTTTCATTTTGTATTTACTTTATTTATCTTGAATTTTAAAAAAAAATGAAAAAAAAGAAGAAAATAAAAGAAAATAAAAAATTCATTGTATTATATTTGGTTTGTTTTAGTTCGTTTTTGGTTTGGTATTCATTCAATAATGCTAATGGAAAGAAGGAATATATATAATGAAGTTTCAAGCAACAAGAAATTAGAGGAAAGTTACATTGTCAAGATTCTACGAAGTTCAGAGTTATCATCGAGTTGAAGACCGAAGACGAAGATGAAGACAAGGATTGAAGACCGAAGACGTTTCTATGGATGTTGTGAGAGTGGTTCTAACTGCACGCCGAACGGATAACGAGGTAAGTAAGCATATTCCCACCTTCGTTAAGTGGTTTCTTTCATTTCTTAGAGATCGTCAGAAAAAAAGGGTTTTGAAAATGATAAAAGATGTGGGTTTTCAAAACAATTCGGAGGGTTTTGCCTTCCTACCATTCAACGTGTCACATGATTCTCTCTTCATTCCTACCTGGACACATGTGTGACCCATAAAAAATCTATTTATTATTGAGAGCAACTTCATAAAACCCTTTCTTGTGAGGCGTAGTCGAGACTTTCGATCACTCCAGAACCAATTTCTTTCGATAAGGGATGGTTATTTCTCTCTCAACTTTTAAGGATGAGATTGTGTTCATATATATGTCTAACTTCTTACGACTAGTGTGCAAAATCTCTATGTCTTCTTAGCATGTTGGATGCTATCATTACGGAGAAATAGTAAGTTGGAAAAGTAGGTTTTGTGGGTATATCTCTAGTAAACCCTCACGAGAGTTGTATGTATGTTTTATAATTGTTTTGTTTGATTTGCTCAAGGACTAGCAAAGTCTAAGTGTGGGGTAATTTGATAGGTGTTGTGTAGGATCAGAATATCGCAACATCAATACTTCGCGAAGATTAAACGACAGCATTGCGAAGGCGTCGCAGGGAAATAATATAAATGACGCAACGGATGACGACAGCTAGAACATGAGAAAGGTGTGAAGACTTAGCGAGATTTAGGAATGTCGCGAGAACGAATACTTGAACACTTGCGATATGTCCTAAGTCATTCCCGAAAATAAAGGAAAGCTTAGCTGTCATCCACTGTGTACTATCCTATATAAAGAATTGAGCAAGTCTGTTGTAAAGAGAGTTCTTCTTGAATTGTCAAGCAAGTCATTAGGAGAGAGAAATTTGTAGTGATTGTAATTCCTTTGGCTCTATTCTATCTTCTTTGGTAAACATTCCAAGAAAATAATCAATAAAAATTCATAGTTATTCATCTTCAAATGGATTAGTTGAGTGAATTCTAGTGAGAGGTGTAGTGTAGGATTTCCTGCAACTACATGATGGCGCTAGAAATAGGGATTAAGTGAAGATCAACCTTGTGAATTGAAAGAATCAGGAGTTACAGGAAAGAAATTTCATATAATTTTCAACAATTTATTGAGATTGAGAAATGGCTAGAAGTAGGAATACATCAGAACAACCGACTACTGTTAGAAGAAGCAGGAGATTAGCTGGGGAAAAGAGAAATGAAGTAGGTGAACCCTCAAGAGTAAATGCAAGAAATGATGAGGAAGATCAAATTCAACCACCAATTCAACCAGTACTGAATAGAGTTATAGATTATGATAGAGTGAGCATACATACATGGAGGTCGGACTCTATGGAGGAAAGTGAAGAGGAACAACAATTGATAAACAATGGACAAGAAGAGAGAAACCGAGAAGAGAATGTAGGAAAAATTCATGGAAATGAAGAAATCGCAGCATTAGAGGCGTTAAGACAAACGCTACATGAAGAAAGGCGGTTAGAAGTGGAAGAACGAGCAAATTTAACAAGGCAAAACCATGAGTTAAGAATGGAAAATATGAGATTGCAAAATAGAAGATCGAGAAGCAATACAAGGTCAAGATCAAGATCGGTTAGAGAAGAAATAAGGAGAACATTACCTGTAGAAAATGTTAATGAAGAAAATCTAGAAAGAGAGCCAAATCTCGGTGAAGGACATCGTGAAAGAAGAGAAATGATAGAAGATCGTTATATTCCACATCCTGAGATTTTACAGAATGTCCAAAATAACGGAAGTCAAGAAAATAGGCGGCGTCACGAGCAGAATAATCCAGTTGATGAAGAAAATCAGGAAGAAGGAAGAAGAATACTGCATGGGAGATAAACACGGAGGAAGCAAAAGGAGATTGAAGATGAAATTGAAAAACATTATATTGAACAAGCACGTCTAGCTTGTGAAAGGGAAAGATTAAGAGCATAAATGGAAGAACGGGAATTGGAAGAAGCAATTCGGCAGAACAATCATGACAATCGAGAAAGAAGGCGAGAACAAAATCGCAACAATGGAAATATCAATGAAGAATATGAAAGAATCCAAAGGAGAACCGATAGCCAACCAAGAAGAGAAAATGATAGATATAATGGTGTGCGAATTCGTGAAAGAGATGAAGGAGAAGGTCGCAGAGGAAGAAGACAGGAGAATGACGAACAAGAAAATCAAAGCAGACATGAACGCAGGAGGAGAGGCGGAACTAAAAAGACCAGTAGATTCAAATTCACAGTGCAAATGAACAAATCTTGAGAGAAATGGCAGAAATGAGAGGGATACTGAACAGCAGAAGGGGAGGAGGAAGAAGACAGTTAGATGAAGCCATCGAAGAGGCTGCGAAAAATCCTTTTACGCTAGAGGTGCAGCTAGGAGGAATACCCCCAAAATGCAATTTACCTGCGTTAACCAGTATTTTTGATGGAACAACTTGTGCAATACAACACATCAAAGCTTATGTGAGATATATGTTACAGTGGAAAATCATGATGCCATATTGTGCAAATACTTTGCATCGAGTTTGATTGGAGAAGCACTGAAATGGTTTGAGGGTTTACCAAAAAACACAATTACGTCATTCAACCATTTTCAAGCTATATTCTTAAGGGCATATATAAGTAAAAATTCCTCGCAACCAGGTATTGAAGATGTATTTGGGCTAAAACAAAGAGTTGGCAAAAGTTTGAAACATTTAACTGTGAGATGGAAAAAAATGTGTTGAAATGGTCGGAAAGGGTAGATGAAAGATATCTCATCTTATCATTCATTAATGCTATGTTACAAGTAACAAATTTGTTATACATTCAAATCTTTTAGGTCAAGAATACAATCACATATGACTGAATTAAGAGAACTTCTGTGGAGGAATATATTGCTCTAGAAGAAAGGAAAATGAAATGGAATCATATCCGATTGCGAATACAAGTTGAATGCTGCAAATGCAAGCTTATTACAAAGTTGATAAATACAGTAGCGAGCACCTCGCAAGGGCAACAAGAAAAGATGATAGATGATGGTCAACAAAAACTAGTGGCAATGGGGAGTCGCGATCAGGAAGAATTTGAAAGAGAAAGGAACTTATACAACCGAGGCGCAAATAACAAGATCCAAAGGCTTGATCATCCACAAGAAACTTATGGAAGTCGAAGGCAGAATTATAATGGAGGACAGCGAAATCACAGGGTAGTATGAGAAGAAATCAAGATGCCCCCACTGAATGATAGTGTGGAGAAAATATGGGAAGCTATAATTTTGATGGAAAACATACCTACACCATGGAACATGAGAAATGAACCGCCACCCGATTGATAGAAGTCATGAATTACATTCTTACCACTGCTTTCATGGACACCTAACAAATGACTACAGAAATATAAAAAGAATTATCCTCAGAATGATTGACCAAGGAAAGTTGAATCATTTCCTAAAAAGTTAAGAGAAAGTTCAACCGTTACCACCACCACCAGAAATGCACAAGACAAACTCAACAAAGGGGAAAGAAACATTTGTGATAGAAGTTGAACGAAAGCTAAAAATTTGTTTTGCAATTCCATTTGTACATTCATACCCTAACAATTGAAGATTTTCCCCATAATGTTCTCGGTAGGGTTTTTGCAAGAGATGCTGATAATAAAGAAGTAATGAACATCTTAAGACAACGAGTTAAAAAGAATGGAAAATGCATGTTATTTCTTTCACCGCAGAAGAGGTACCCGAAGGCGTGGAGACGTATGATAGCCCATTGGTCGTAAAATTGGAAATTAATCCAAAACTCATGATGGCGAAGATGATGAAGCAGAAAATTCCTGGGCGATCAATAGAATCTTAATCGATACAAGGAGCTCAGTAAACATCCTTTTACCATACTTACAAGACCATGGGAGGGAAGGATGAAGACTTGATACCTTCGACGTATAAGATATATGGTTACAATGGTGCAAATGAATAAGCCTAAAGGAGAAGTTCATATGAGAATACCCTTGCAAGGATTATCAACTAAAGTTTTGTTCTGTGTAGTGGATGTGGAATCCCCTTATAATGCATTGATCGGGCGGCCATGGTTACATGAAATCTTTGGTGTAGCGTCAACTTACCACCAGTGTATTAAATTCCCTCATCACAGTGGTGTTGGACTTATAAAGGGAGACTGGATTGAAGGACAAAAATGTTATGAGGTTGATGTGGAGAGCTGCGAGGAAAGAGATGCAAAAAGGAGGGGTTGGAAGCAAAGTATAAAAGACGAACAAAGGAGAGAAAGGTTGATGGTGGATGCCATAGATACAAGAGGTGAAGATATATTGCGAAGCGAATGCTTAAAGACAGTCAGAAATTGCGATGAAGGAAAGGAACTATTGGGGAGGTTGAATAATGAAGAAGCAGAGAACAGCAGAAGTAAGAGATGTAAGAAGTGAATAATTCAACAGCAGAAGTAAGAGATCGTGTGTGTAACGATCGAAGAAGGAGTACGAGAAAGGTTCGCGACACATGAATATGAAGAAAATTTTGTTAAATAATTACAGTGAGATCATAGCAAATGAAACAAGAGTATGCGATAATTTCGCGAAACAAATGAAACAAGATAATGTGATAATCTCGCAAGAATAATGAGAAAGAAACAATCAAAAATGAATAATTGAATGAATGAATGAGTGAACGGGACGAACCTTTATGGCGTACACCTTAGTTCGCGAATGATATTTCGTAAGAGGCAAATGTAAGACCTAAATTGCGTCATATAAGGGGGTATCTCTTGACATGGCTCAGGGAAAAGGTTACACCGCCCCTGGAATCTGAGTCATGGAGATTTGGGGCCCATGAAAGCCTATTCGGGAGAGATACTGTATTTGCAGGAAATCCCACACTACACCCCTCACTAGAATTTACTTAACTAATTCATTTGAATATGAATTGCTATAGATTTTATTGATTATTCTCTTGAAATGTTTACAAAGAAAGATAGAACAAAGCCAAAGAAATTACAATCACTCTAAGTTTTCTCTCTCTTAATGACTTGCTTAACAATTCAAAAAGAACTCTCCTACAACAGACTTACTCGACCCTTTATATAGGGTATTACATAGTGGATGACAGCTAAGC
This sequence comes from Papaver armeniacum, assembly GCA_023531295.1. NCBI lineage: Eukaryota > Viridiplantae > Streptophyta > Magnoliopsida > Ranunculales > Papaveraceae > Papaver > Papaver armeniacum. Next base: position 40,295 of record JAJJWW010005585.1, on the reverse strand, counting down.
TGTCCTTTATTTTTGGGAATCCTTCGCGAAGTATCGCGAGTGTATAAGTGTTTGTCCTCGCGACACTCTAAATCTCGCCAAGTCTTCAAACTTTTCTCATGTCCCGGCCTGCTGTCATACGATGCGTCATTTAAATTATTTCTTCGCGACGCCTTCTCAATGTAGTCGTTTATTATTCTCGCGAAGTATTGATGTCGCGATATTTTGATCCTACATCTTGCCTTTTCTCATGTCTTCTCTGCGAAGTAGAGAATGTCATGAGAACTAAGATTTCGAAATGCCGCAATAGCTCATCTTTATCTGTTTCAGTGCAATAGCTCATCTTTATCTGTTTCAGTCCCGTATTTTTACACGGAATTTATTTCAAATGTTGCTCATTCATTTTTTGACACGTCTTTTTCAACCGTTTATTCCTCACCATTCACGTCCCATCTCGCATTAAATGCATTTGTTTTCTCGAGAATTCTTCTCTCTATATATATATAGTTTTCTCACCCTTCTCTTCTTCTCTTTTATTTTCCTCTGCAACTTTTCTTCAACTGTCTTCTTCCGCAATTTGCGCTTCTGCTACTGTAAATCCTTCCTTTTTTCTTTCTCTTGATTTTCACTTCTTCCTTCATTCCCATACTCTAATAATGGCTTCACTTGGTCGTACATACACTCCCCTTTTCAATGAAGTTCAAAAGAAGTTACAGGAAAATGGTTTCACTCTATCAACCATTCCTGATCAAGAATCCTCATCTATACTTTCTGCAAAATTGTTTTCTGATCATCAATGTGATGATCATAAAATCATAGTCTCGCTAGGTCAACTCCTCGCATGACTTCCCATTCCTTTATACAATCCCGAGATGCCATTATTCTATGAAATTCTTGCTCATGAGAAATTCTCGCGAGCTGTTTATCAATTGAGTGGCGATTGCATCCGTCTGATGCTTGAATTTGCCAACCGTGGTGCTGGTAAAGGATCTTTATATGCTGACGATGTCAAGGATCCTAGATTCGCAAACTTAGAGATAGTTGCTGAGAAATATACTGTTGAAAACTTTTTTGAAAATTATAAAGTAATAAATATGAGAAATGATAAATCTACATTTGGGTGCTCGGTTGAAAAGAAAAGATAATATTCCCGATGACAAGCTACTTATGCAAGATATTGATTGGCACTCGGGCAATAATAGTACTCCTCGTCACTCCAAAGATGAGAAATGGTGGGTTGTTCCTCTATTTTTGAATGGACCCTATATCGCAGGTTCACACGTACTCCCTGCAAATCTCGCAAACTATCATCCTTGGGAATTTAAGTGGCCCGAGAAGACAAAAGAGGTATATTTCCTATTTTACTTTTGCGATATTCCCTTCTCCTTATATTTACTGAATTTGCAAAGTTTACAGATTGATAAAATGAAGAAGAGTTATGAAAGAAATCCAAAGGCGAGCACCTTGGCAATACTCCGATCGATCACGGATGAAGTAAGAAACATTTTCTTTTGTTATTTTAAACAATATTGTTGCCTCTGTTTCTTATCTTTATTCGTGTTCAAAGGTTGAAATTGAAGAAGTTGAAGCTGTGAATGTTAAAGGCAAGAACAAAATTACTTCTCGCAAGAATAAATCTTCTGGTACATCTTCCAAAAAACGGAAACTCCAATCTCTTTCTCATTCTAATTCCCAAACTAACGAGGACTCTGACGAAGATGAAAATGAGGTTGGCACTTCCTCTGCAAAGGAGAATCACTCGGTCACCTCTGCCATGGCGCAGTTGTCTAGTATCTTCTCCGATTCTATGAAAGGATTGGGAGATGATCATTTATCCGCCGCTTGCGAAGCTCTCGCTAAGATTTGCGATGCTCCATTGTTAGAGGATAATGACTCCTTTCGCGGAGTTTCCCGAAGAATGACTTCTAGCTTCTTAAATGCTCTCAATGCCTTGGTATGTTTATATTCTTTTGTTTCTTTGTGACTTCGATTTTAAGTTCTATCTTAACCATTTCTTTACTTTCTTTTTCAGTCTGGGAGAGCTTCTTTTGTTGTTGCCTCAGACCTCTAGAAAAGACGCAACAATCTTGAAAAGAAAAATCTCCAACTCAAAGAGAAAATCCAAGATTTAGAAACTGAAATTGCGACGTCTCGCAAGAAGGTTCAACAATTGGAGGTTGAGTCTACTTCTCAGGAGAATAAAATATCTACTCTTCAAAGTGCAAATCAACAACTTTATGGTACATAACTTTTTACTCTTCAAATCGTCTTTATTTTGTCATCTGTTTTTCTTTGCCTGATTTATCATTTTCGCAGACATATATAATCTCTCTGAAGAATCCATTCTTCTCCACTCTTTCCCGAGCCTATGGACAATGATGTTCTTCTCACTCATCTCAATGAATCTTTAAGTAGTTCATCAAACAAAGTTAATTCCCTTTCATTAAATGAACTTCAAACCAAATATCGCCTCTTAGAGATTGAGCATAGATCCGGTTTAAGTTCAGCCAACCAATTTAAACAAATGTATCTTGATTCTCATAAGAAAACCAAATCCTTAAGGAAGAAAATTAGTGATCTTATAGATGACAAAGATCGCATTACTAACAATGGTGCACAGGCATTAGCAGAATTTCAAAAGTCTCTTCTCGAAGTACAAATTGAACGAGATGAATTACTTCGCCAAAATACCATACGTAGCGAGCGAGAAGATCAAATTCGTTCTCTTCTTGTTATAAATAATAATGCTGAATTTGCTTGGGCTGCGAAGGTTTTAGACAATGCCAGGAATAACTTAGGTGTTGATGTTAGTCTTCATGCTTGAGCATACCGCCTTGGTTAAAGATATGATATCTCGACAGAAGGTTGTTTATTATACTTTATTGCTCCTTATTTCTGTAGTATTGTTATTGAGTTGTTAATTCATCGTCATATGCCTTGCAGAATCCGAGAAGAGATTTCAGACAAGGATTGAAGAAATTGAGTCCGAAAAAGAGCAACTCGCACAGGACTTTTCTCTTCGCAACAACAAGTATTCTAAGATGAAGAAACAATTACAAAGCTCAAATGGCGAACTTCAACAATGATGCTTGTTAGCAGGGCAACCAAACTATTGAGGCGCTTTTCACCGATCATCGCATTCCTCTTAGTTCATACCCTTGTCTCCTTGATGATATTCTAGAAAATGTGCCTTTCTCGGATGTTTCTGATAGTGAAGCTAGTGAAGAAGAAGAGTCTGGCGAAAAGAATGGAGAGATCGAAGAATCTGACAAAGAAAAAGAATCTTCAAAGAAATAACTTCTTTTTCTTCTTTCACTTCTTGTAATATCTGTACATACTCTTTTAATCTTCCATTTCTGAATCCTTATTGTAAATTTCTTGGATTACTAAATATGAATTCAGTTTTATTTTATTTACTTGCGCATATTAATCATGCGACTCTTCTTTATAATATAACTGGCCAATATTAAGAATGCATAAATCTATCATGTGGAAATGAATAACAAGATTATATCTTATTCATTCCCATACTTGCCTCTGTTATTGATTTCCAAATGAGAGATTTGATCAATTATCTCTTAGTAATGAAATTTTTGAGCTTTGCCCTTATTGTTGGTAACTTGATAAAGAAATGTAGGCATTTTCGCAAACTTATTTGCCTCCTCAAATTCTGTGTGGCTATATTATGTTTGAAGTTCATCATTGCGACAAGATCGCAAGATGTCTTCATAAATGAAGAAATCTATTGATCTTGTCTTATCATTGCTTGTGTGGTCTTATTTTGCCTTCCTAATTAAAGGTCTTATTTCGCCACCCCTCATTGCGACAAGATCGCAGGACTTCTTTACATTTTCATGCAATGACCCATTGACCTTGTCTTATCATTTCTTAAGTATTTTTGCCTCTGCAGGATATTTTATTTGCGATAATATGACAGGCTTAAATATTCTTGCGAATGTTAAACCCCATGATATTGTCGTCTTTGCGACGAAATCGCAGGACGTTTTTACATTTTCATGTAAAAACCCATTGATCTCGCCTTACCTTTATGTTAGTATTTTTGCCTCTTCAGGATCATTGCACAAATATGACAAGTCTAAATTTCCTTGCGAAAACAAAGCCTCATGACATTTGCGTCTTTTGACACTTATCAGCTCCCTAATGGAGGGTGTCGCCATATCTTCTCCCCCCTGTTTGCCCCTTCAAGGAGGCGTACATCGACCATACAAGACTAGCTCCTCCCATCCGGTCTTAACAACAACCCGGTTGTTTTGCAACCTCTTATCCCTTATACCTATATGGTTTATGGTTACGAGACTGCACCCTAAGTGGAGTTTTCTTCGGACGAGTGCAAGCATATACCAAGACTTGCCAAGAATGGCCGAGACACTTCAAATGCCCTCCACTCTTGGCTCAACCGTGTACCTCGGCGCCTTGAGCATACATCGACTCCTTGGAAGAGACCCTCGGGCCCAAACCGGGGTATAACCTTATATAAATAGTTGGAAATCCAAGGTATCTCTCCTGGATAGGCTTTCATGGGCCCCAAATCTCCATGACTCAAGTTCCAGGAGCGGTGTAACCTTTTCCACGAGCCATGTCAAGAGATACCCCTTTTATGACGCACTTTAGGTCTTACATTTGCCTCTTGCGAAATATCATTCGCGAACTAGGTGTACGCCATAAAGGTTCGTCCCATTCACTCCCATTCACTCACTCATTCATTTTTGATAATCTCTTGTTATTTTGTTTGCGAAGCTATCGCACAATTTTGCTTTGTTTGCAATAATCTCATTTCAATTCTTCAATCAAATTTTTTATACATTCTCGATAGCGAGATTCTCACGGAATTTTTCTTCAACTACTATTTCCTCTTCTTATCCTTGACATGCCTTCGTCACTAAATCTTTGTCACTTCTCGCAACTATTCACTTCTTACACCTTTTACTCCTGATTCCCTCTGCCTCTGCATCATTTAGACCTCTTAATAGTTCTTTTTCATCATAACTTTCAACTTCCTTCCTGCCTTCACTTCGCAATGTGTCTTCTCTCCTTATATTTATGTTATCTACCATCAATCTTTCTTTTCTTTGTTCCTCTTTTACATTCTTCTTCCAACCCTTCCTTTTTGCAGTTATCTCTTCGCAGCTCTCTACATCAACCTCGTAACATTTTTGTCCTTCCATCCAGTCTCCCTTTATAATTCCAACACCGCTAGGATGGGGAAACTTTATACGCTGATGGTAAGTTGACGCCACACCCAAGATTTCATGCAACCATGATCTTCCGATCAATGCATTGTAAGGGGACTCCACATCAACCACACAGAACAAAATATCAGTTGATAATCCTTGCAAGGGTATTCTCATATGAACTTCTCCTTTAGGCTTATTCGCGGTGCCATTGAAACCATATATTTTGTATGTTGAAGGTATCAATTCTTCATCCTTTCCTCCCATGGTCTTGTAAGTATGGTAAAAAAGAATGTTTACCCAGTATCAATTAATATTCTATTGATCGCCCAAAGAATTTTCTCGCTTTCATCATCTTCGCCATCAACAGGTTTTGGATTAATTTCCAGTTTTACAACCAATGGGCTATCATGTATTTCTCTACCTTTGGGTATTTCTTCTGCAGAGAAAGAAATAATCTTCAATTACCACTCTTTTAACTGCGATGTTCTCGCAATGTTCATTACTTCTTTATCATCAGCATCCCTCGCAAAAACCCTACTGAGTACGTTATCATGAAAATCTTCAATTGTGCGGTATGAATGAACAATGGAGTTACAAAACAAATTTTTAGCTTTTGCTCCAACTTCTATTACAAATGTTTCTTTCCCCTTAGCTGAATTTGTTCTGTGCATTCCCGGTGGTGGTGGTAACGGTTGAGTTTTCTCTTCATCTTTTAGAAAATGATTCAGTTTTCCTTGATCAATCATCCTTAGGATGATTCTCTTTATGTTTCTACAATCATTTGTCAGATGTCCATGAAAACGGTGGTAAGAGAAGAATTCGTGACTTCTATCCCCTGGTGGCGGTTCATTCCCCATGTTCCATGGTGCGGGTATGTTTTCCATTACGAGTATAGCTTCCCATATTTTTTCCACACTAGCATTTAATGGTGGCATTTTGATATCTTCCCATACTACTCTGTGACGTCGCTGCCCTCCATGATAATTCTGTCTCTGACTTCCATAAGTTTCTTGCGGGTGATCAAGTCTTTGGATCTTGTTGTTTCTAATACGGTTGTAGTAATTCCTTTCTTTTTCAAATTCTTCCTGATCTCGGCTTCCCATGGCTACTAACTTTGGCTGTCCATCATCTACCACTCTTTCTTGTTCTCCTTGCGAGGTACTCACTTGTGTAATGTATTAATTTGGGTAATAAACTTGCATTCGCAACACTTGAACTTGTATTCGCAACCGGATACGATTCCATTTCATTTTGTCTTTCTTCCAAAGCAATATACTCCTCTTGTAGTTCTCTCAACTCAGTCATTGTGATTGTATTCTTGACTCTGAAAATTTGAACATATAATAAGTTGGTTGCGAACATAGCATTTATGAATGACAAGATAAGATATCTTTCATCCACCCGTCCAGCCATTTCTCTGCACATTGTCTTCCATCTTACAGTCAAATGTCTCAAGCTTTCGCCCACTCTTTGTTTTAGCCCAAATACATCTTCAATACCAGGTCGCAAAGAATTGTTACTTATATACGCCCCTAAGAATATGGCTTGTAAATGGTTGAATGATGTGATTGTGTTCCTTGGCAAACCTTCAAACCATTTCAATGCTTCTCCAGTCAAACTTGATGCGAAGTATTTGCACAATATGGCATCATGATTTTCCCATTGTAGCATACATCTCACATAAGCTTTGATGTGTTGTATCGCACAAGTTGTCCCATCAAAAATGCTAGTTAATGCAGGTAAATTGCACTTTGGGGTATTCCTCCTAGCTGCACTTCTAATGTGAAAGGATTTTTCGCAGCTTCTGCGATGGCTTCATCTAACTGTCTTCTTCCTCCTTCTCTTCTGCTGTTCAATATTCCTCTCATCTCTGCCAATTCTCTCAAAATTTGTTCATTTGCCTCAGCATTCGAATGTATTGGTCTTTTTAACTCTGCCTCTCTTCTTATGCGTTCATGTCTACTTATATTTTCTGGTTCATCATTCTCTTCTCTTCTTTCTCTTCGGTCTTCTTCTTCATTTCTCTCACGAATTCTCACACCATTATACCTGCCATTTTCTCTTCCTGGTTGTCTATCGGTTCTCCTTTGTACTCTTTCATATTCTTCACTAATGCTTCCATTATTGCGATTTTGCTCGCGCCTTATTTCTCTATTGTCATGGTTGTTCTGCCGTATTGCTTCTTCCAACTCCCGTTCTTCCATTTGTGCTCTTAATCTCTCCCTTTCGCGAGTTAGACGCACTTACTCAATATAATGTTTTTCAATGTCATCTTCAATTTCTTTTTGTTTTCTTCGTGTTTCTTTCCCATGCAATATTCTTCTTCCTTCTTCTTCATTAACTAGATTATTCTGCCATTTACGATGCCTATTTTCTTGATTTCCGTCATTTTGGCCATTCTGTGGATCTTCAGGATGTGGAATATAATGATCTCCTACCACTTCTCTTCCCTCGCGACCTCCTTCGCCGAAATTTAGCTCTCTTTCCAAATTTTCTTCATTAACGTTTTCTACAGGTAATGTTCTTCTCACATCTTCTCTGACTGATCTTGATCTTGACCTGGTATGACTTCTTGACCTTCTATTTTGCAACCTCCTATTTTCCATTCTTAATTCATGGTTCTGCCTTGTTAAGTTTGCTCGTTCTTCCGCTTCTAACCGCCTTTCTTCATGTACTATTTGCCTTAACGCTTCTGACGTGGCGATTTCTTCATTTCCACGAATTGTTTCTCCCATCTCTTATCGATTTCTCTCCTCTTGTCCATTATTTATCAATTGTTGCACTTCTTCTCTTTCCTCCATAGAATCTGATCTCCAAGTATGCACACTCACTCTATCATAATCCATTACTCTATTTGTTGCTGGTTGAATTGGTGGTTGAATTTGGCTTTCTTCTCTATCCCTTATGTTTACTCTTGAAGGTTCACCTGCTTCATTTCTCCTTTCTCTAGCTAATCTCCTGCTTCTTCTAACAGTTGTTGGTTGTTCTGATGTATTCCTTCTTCTAGCCATTTCTTAACTTCTGCAATTTGTTGTAAATTGTACGAAATTCTTTTCTTATTACTCCAAATTTGTCCAAATTACAATGTTGATCTTCACAGAATTCTTTTCGTAAATTCAATCCGTGTTTCTAGCGCATATGTAGTTGCAGGAAATCCAACACTACACCCCTCACTAGAATTTACTTAACTAATTCATTTGAATATGAATTGCTATAGATTTCATTGATTATTCTCTTGAAATGTTTACAAAGAAAGATAGAACAAAGCCAAACAAATTACAATCACTCTAAGTTTTCTCTCTCTTAATGACTTGCTTAACAATTCAAAAAGAACTCTCCTACAACAGACTTACTCGACCCTTTATATAGGGTATTACATAGTGGATGACAGCTAAGTTTGTCCTTTATTTTCGGGAATCCTTCGCGAAGTATCGCGAGTGTATAAGTGTTTGTCCTCGCGACACTCCTAAATCTCGCCAAGTCTTCACACTTTTCTCATGTCCTGGCTGTCGTCATCTGATGCGTCATTTAAATTATTTCTCTGCGACTCCTTCGCAATGTAGTCGTTTATTATTCTCGCGAAGTATTGATGTCGCGATATTTTGATCCTACAGATACCTTGTATTTCCAACTATATATATATAAGGTTATACCCTGGTTGGACGCCCGAGGATCTCTTCCAAGGAGTCAGTGTATGACCAAGGCGCCGAGGTACACGGTTGAGCCAAGAGTGCCTGGGACATTTGAAGTGTCTCGGCCATTCTTGGTGAGTCTTGGCACATCTTTTCACTCGGCCCGAAAAACTCCACTTAGGGTGCAGTCTCGTAACCATAAACCCTATAGGTATAAGGGATAAGAGGCTGCGAAAACAACTGGTTGTTGTTAAGACCGGATGAGAGGAGCTAGTCTTGTATGGCCGATGTACGCCTCCTTGAAGGGGCAACCAGGGAGATGATAAGGGCGACACTCCATTAGGGAGCTGATAAGTGTCTTAAGACGCAAATGTCATGAGGCTTTATTTTCGCAAGAAAAGATAGACTTGTCATATTTGTGCGATGATCCTGGAGAGGCAATAATACTAATGCAAGGATAATACGAGATCAATGGGTTTTTACATGAAAGTGTAAAGACGTCCTGCGATTTCGTCGCAAAGACGGAAATGTCATGGGGCTTTACGTTCGCAAGAATATTTAGGCCTGACATATTGTCGCAAGTAAAATATCCTGCAGAGGCAAAAATACTAAAGAAATGATAAGACAGGGTCAATGGGTCATTACATGAAAGTGTAAATATGTCCTGCGACTTTGTCGCAACGAGGGGTGGCGAAATAAGACCTTTAACTAGGAAGGCATAATAAGACCACACAAGCAATGAAGACGTCTTGCGATCTTGTCGCAATGATGAACTTCAACATAAATAAAGATTAAATCACAAAAAAAAAAAAAAAAAAAAAAAAAAAAAAAAAAAAAAAAAAAACGAGAATGACTATATTTCTTGATTATTTATGATCGAGTTAGCGGCCAGGTGAAATTGGGAATTTTATTATTCAAATGATAAGCTGATAAAATCTCTCATTTGAAAATAAATAACGAGGGAGGCAAATATGGGAATGAATAGGATAAAATCTTGTTATTCATTTTCATATGATAGATTTATGCATTCATAATACTGGACAACTGTATTACAAGGAAGAATTGCTTGATTAATATGTGCAAATAAAGGAAACAAAGATTGAATTCATATTTGAAAATCCAAGAAGTTTACAATAAGGGGTTACATAAATGGAAGATTAAAAGGGGATATATGAAGATATTACAAGAAACAAAAGAAGAAAAAGAAGTTATTTCTTTGTTGATTCTTCTTCTTTGTCAGATTCTTCAATTCCGTCATTCTCTTCGCCAGACTCCTCTCTTTCGCTAGCTTCACTATCAGAGACGTCTGAGAAAGGCATATTTTCAGGGACTTCATCAAGAAGACAAGGGTATGAACAAAGAGGAATGCGGTGGTCATTACAAATAGTCTCAATAGTTTTAATGCGAAAACGAACAACGTCGTTATTGAAATTCACTACTGTAGTTTGCAATTGCTTCTTCAACTTGGAATACTTATTGTTGCGAAGAGAGAAGTTCTTCGCGAGTTGTTCTTTTTCGGATTCAAGTTATTCAATCCTTGTTTGATATCTCTTCTCAGCCTCTGCGAACATATGATAATGAATTAGAAATTTGAAAGCAGTTTCACAAATAAGGAGTGGTAAAATAAAAAAGAAATGATTAACAACCTTATCATCCGTAAATCATATCTTTAACCAAACGAGATGTTCGGCATGAAAAACTGACGTCAACACCTAAATTATTTCCGCATTATCTAAAACTTTAGCAGCCCAAGCGAATTCATCGTCATTATTTATAACCTGAAGTGAACGAATTTGATTTTCTCGCTCATTAAGAATGGTATTTTGCCAAGAGATTCATCTCGTTCAATTTGGACTTCAAGCGAGTTTTTGAAATTTTGCTAATGCTTTGTGCACCTTGATTAGCAATGCGATCTTTGTCGTCTATAAGGCTACTAATTTTCTTCCTTAAAATATTGGTTTTCTCATGGGAATCAAGATATACAGACGTTTAAATCGGTTAGCTAAACCTAAACTAGATCTATGCTCAATCTCTAAGAGACGGAATTTGGTTTGAAGTTCATTTAATGGAAGAGAGTTAATTCTGTTTGATGAACTACTTAAAGATTCATTGAGATGAGCGAGAAGAGTATCATTATCCATAGGCTCGGGAAATGAATGGAGAAGAATGGCTTCTTCAGAAAGATTATATATGTCTGCGAAAATGATAAGTCAGGCAAAGGAAAATAAATGACAAAATAGAAGCAAGGAAAAGAGAAGAACTTTGTACCATAAAGTTGTTGTTTAGCGCTTTGAAGAGTAGAAATTTTATTCTTCTGAGAGGTTGAATCAGTTTCTAGTTGTTGAATTTTTTCGCGAAGAGCAGCAGTCTCATCTTCATTCTTATTGCGAGATGTCGCAACTTCAACTTCTAATTCTTCGCTCTTTTTGCGAAGTTGAGTATTCTTCTTCAGTTGAGTGTTGCATCTCCTTTCAAGATCAGAGGCAACAACAAAAGAAGCTCTCCCAGCCTACAAAGAAAAGATAAAGAAATTATCAAGATAAAGTTTAAAATTAAAATTATGAGGAAAAATAGAAATTTAGACGTACCAAGGCACTAAGTGCATTTAAAAAGCTGGGAGATACAGATCTGGAAACTCCTTTAAAAGAATCATTGCCCTCAAGAAAGGTAGCATCACAAATATTTGCGAGAGCCTCGCATGTAACTGGAAAAGGTGATCATCCCCAAGGCCTTGCATGGAGTCGGAAAAAATATTGGATAACTGCTCCATGGGAGATTCATTTGATTGATCTTCTTCCGTATTGATTTCATCCTCATCAGAAGTTTCATTGGGAGAAGGACTTGAGTAAGAAGAAGATTGAACTTTTCGTTTTTTGGAAGGTGGGGCAGTGGATTTCCCCTTGCGAAGAGGACCTTTGCCTTTTCCTTTGACCTTCGCAATCTCGGGAGATTATTCTCCTTCGATAATTTCGACACCAACCTTCGCACACGAATGAAGATAAGAAACAGAGGCAACAATATTGTCAAAAATAGAAAAAGAAAATATTTCTTACTTCATCCGTGATTGATCGGAGTATCGCCAGAGTACTTGCCTTTGGACGCCTTTCATAACTCCTCCTTAATTTAATAATCTGAAATTTTTGCAAGCCTAGTAAATATAAGAGGAAGGAAATATCGCAAAGCAAACTAAAAATAGGAAACATACCTCTTTTGCCTTTTCGGGCCACTTAAATTCCCAAGGACGATAATCTGCGAGATTCGCAGGGAGTGTATGAGAACCAGAAATGTAAGGTCCATTCAAAAATAACGAAACAACACACCACTTCTCATCTTTGGAGTATCGAGGAACATTATTTTTGCCTGAGTGCCAGTCAATATCTTGCATAAGTAGTTTATCACTGGGAATATTATCTTTTCTCTTCAATCGAGCACCCCAGCGAGATTTATCATTTCTCATATTTATCACTTCATAATTTTCAAAAACGTTTTCTACGGTATACTTGTCAGTGACTATTTCTAAATTCGCTAATTTAGGATCTTTGACATCATCAGGATATAAAGACCCCTTACCAGCGCCACGGTTGGCGAATTCGAGCATTAGACGGATACAATCATCACTTAGTTGATAAATAGCTCGCGAGAATTTCTCATGAGCAAGAATTTCATAGAATAAGGGCAAATCGGGATTGTAGAGAGGAATGGGAAGACCTGCGAGGATTTGACCTAGCGAGATTATGATTTTCTGATTATCACACTGATGATCAGAAAACAACTTTGCAGAAAGAATAGGTGAAGATCCTTGATCAGGAATGGTTGATAGGGCCCTTCTCTTGTAAATTCTTTTGAGCTTCATTAAAAAGGGGTTTATATACACGACCAGGGGGAGCCATTCTTAGAGTATGAGAATGATTAGAGAATTGAAGATCGAGAGAAAGAAAGAAGGGAAAATTTACAGTAGCAGAAACGCAAATTGCGAAGAAGGAGAAGTGAAGAAAAGTTGCAGAGAGAAAGTAAAAAAGAAGAAGAGGAGGGTGAGAAAATTATATATAGAGAGAAGAATTCTCGAGAAGATAAATGCATTTAATGCGAGAGGGGACGTGAATGGTCAAAAAAAAAACGGTTGAGAGAAACGTGTCAAGAAAAGAGTGGAAGAAGAAACACGCGTAATAAATTTTGTGAAGGAGTACGGAATCATAATAAGAAATATGAACAATCGCGGCAATTTAAAATTATTAGTTCTCATGACATTCTCTTCTTCGCAGAGAAGACATGAGAAGAGGCAAGATGTAGGATCAGAATATCGCAACATCAATACTTCGCGAAGATTAAACGACAGCATTGCGAAGGCGTCGCAGGGAAATAATATAAATGACGCAACGGATGACGACAGCTAGAACATGAGAAAGGTGTGAAGACTTAGCGAGATTTAGGAATGTCGCGAGAACGAATACTTGAACACTTGCGATATGTCGCAAGTCATTCCCGAAAATAAAGGACATCTTAGCTGTCATCCACTGTGTACTATCCTATATAAAGAATTGAGCAAGTCTGTTGTAAAGAGAGTTCTTTTTGAATTTTCAAGCAAGTCATTAGGAGAGAGAAAATTTGTAGTGATTGTAATTCCTTTGTCTCTGTTCTATCTTCTTTGGTAAACATTCCAAGAAAATAATCAATAAAAATTCATAGTTATTCATCTTCAAATGGATTAGTTGAGTGAATTCTAGTGAGAGGTGTAGTTTAGGATTTCCTGCAACTACATGTTGTAAACACTTAGATATTTATCTATTGTTTATGCTTTCTTTGTGAGTTTTCTTGTAAAATATGTATCTTATGTGTGTTTTTGAGTTATTTAGGTGCTTTGGAGTCATTCAGAGCGAAAGAAGAAGAAATCACTCACTTAAAGTGAGAACGACAATTTAGCTATTTCAATGGTGAGTGATATTCGGATCCATTCAAGGATATGAGACAGTCTACATCGCCAATACAAGTTCAGAAACTGGGGCACCTCTGCTTGGTGGCCCTTATCCATTTTGGGCGCCTAATTCGAGTTGCTATTCCTACAAGACCCTAAAATTGAGAGTAATCATCTCTCAATAATTTCTTCTATCTGAAACCGAGAGAAGCTATGGCGGCTGCTCTGAACTCGAATCCAAGAGAAAAGAGGAAAAATTGATGCTCTAATGCTGTTACTGGTTAATTAATAGAGTTAGGTTAGTGTTGATGCCGAGAACAGACAGAAAAGAGGTGAAATTAAAGTCTGCAAAGATGGGTTCTCGCTGTAATTAGGGTTTTTTTTGTTGATACTATCGATTGAAGATGATGGAGGAGTTTATGTTGATGATACTTGTCGATTAACGGTGGGTTTGAGGTGAATTTTTGTATGACAGAAGGAACAGCTCGAATTAATGGTGGTTCAAGATGAGATGCAGCAATTGCAAGTGATTGAGCAAGAAATTGAAGATGGGTATCGATGATTACCGTGTTTGAGTTGTTTTTACGTATGTGAGTTTTGATGTTGCTTGGAATTGATGGCACTTGGTTGAGTTCAAGAGTGAATTGTAGTTACATTTCGGTGAGAATTTTGATAATGAATCAAGCAACGTGGTAAAGGAAGGCTTCGACTTGAATCAATTGAGTTAATAGATGAATGCCAAGGTCCTGGTTATAAATTGCAGAAGCCGGTGGAAATGGTGCTTTAATTAATTCTCGAGCAACTGGAGCAAGTCTTGGTGATCTGTTGAGCGATTCTTGATCTGCGATTGCAGAGATGGGTTCATGTTGGTGATGCTGTTTGGTACTGGGAAGAACATGGAAGGATGAAGTTGAGCATTAGTTGGAGTTGAAACAATAGGCTGGTGCTATTGCAATGGAAGAAACATAAAGGGTGTTGCTGTCATGGTCAATGGTTGTGTGAGTATGGATTGTGGAGTGATGAATGTCATGTATTGGTGTTGGTGTTTGCTGCCCAGGGTTAGGAGATGCTGAGTTATTGTAGTTGCAGATGGTGTTGAGAAGAACTAAGATGTGACTGGCGTTGTTGTGCTTAGCAGCTGAATTGGCTAGGTTATAAATGATGTTGTGGCGTAGTTGAGTTTCATGGGATTAATTGCAGTTGAGTAGAATGCAAGAGGAAGCACAACTGGGTCTCTAGGTTTTGTGCTAAGAAAATGTTGAACTGCAGAGCACCAAATGGATTATGCAGTGGTTGTATGAATTGCAGGAAGTATAGCTTGCTGCAGGTTATGAAGTACTGATGAGATGTGTTGGAATACATTTCTGCAGGTGATGAGAAATTAGAGCTGATGTTGTTGTACAAGAACAAGGAATTCAGGCATGAACTACAGTTTTTGATAATGAACTGTATGTGAAGTTGTGGTCTGGATGACGAGATGAATTAGGTGGAGAAGAAGCTGAGAAGGATTTGGACTATTAGCTGCAATGGACTGATGACGCAGTTGTGTGTTGGTAGTGCTCGCAATTGGGATACTGAGACAAGGAAGAAGAAATGGAGATTGAAGTGTATGTTTCTTTGAGCCGAATCTTGTGATGACACAAGAAGTGAAGAGGTGGTTCTGCTGGTCAGATTTGCAGGGGATGAGTTAAGTCGCAAGATGGGTTGGTATGTTGTTTGGTTGAAGATGAGCAGAAAAAGGAATGATGCACAATGATTGTAAAATGCACGACTCACGGCTCATGCAAGATTATGGATTGGCAACTCATCCATGCTGATTCTGACTCGCCCATCCGACTCGGTCTGACTTTCCGAGTTGACATAGTTGGCCCGATTGAATCATTTGACCGGTGATCGGGTAGACTTTGCCACCACCCGAGCTATTTTCCTCCGCCAATTTCGGCCATAATACCAGTTTTCCGCGACTATTTTCTAACATATTTTCACATGGGTATTCCTCACATATGGGCTTGGTGGACATCTTGTTATTGGACTTTGGGCTTTGAAGACCTAGTTTTGGAAAGATGAAAAGCTATAAAAGGAGAAAGTTTTCTACAACTTTGGGGATCACGTATTTTTCTACTTGGTGTTTTGGAGAGCGACGACTAGGGTTTGCTTTTCATTTGTTTTTCATCTTCTTCATTATTTTATTATTGATTATGATTATGATGAACTCAAAAGCTATGAGTAGCTAAACACATATTATTGGTTACGGGATAAAGTTGATTTCTCAACATGATATTTGATTAAATGCATTAGTTTTGTCTCAATTTTATTGTTTATGATTCATTATTAATATTGTCTCATGATTTGATTGCTTGTTTGGTTGAGTCCGAAATCAATTGGATTTGCATTCATCTCTATTGCTAGATTAGGATTTTCAATATGAAAAAGTTGTCAATTCCTGATTGCAAGTAGCATAGTGTGGTTATTACTTGTACTGATACATCTTTATAATTGCATATGAATCATAACTTTTGTTAAAACGAATTAGTGCTTTTACACGTTCATTTGCATTGATTAGTCTTATTCCATAGAACTTATTGCTTTTAGGGAGTTAAACTTGATTGTGCTTTTACACGTTAGGTTGCTTTCTAGGAAGAATTCACATATAAATCTTTTAATGTGGTTGTGATGAAATCAGGGAATTAACGGGATATTCTTGCGATTAAGGTATCCTAGGACTTTTAGTAAAAGAGAGATTAAAATACCAATTCTAATCATTGATGAAAATACATGTTTGTGAATGATACTATCCCATTTTATTTGCTTTGCTCTATTTTATTGCTTTTAGGGAGTTAAACTTGATTGTGCTTTTACACGTTAGGTTGCTTTCTAGGAAGAATTCACATATAAATCTTTTAATGTGGTTGTGATGAAATCAGGGAATTAACGGGATATTCTTGCGATTAAGGTATCCTAGGACTTTTAGTAAAAGAGAGATTAAAATACCAATTCTAATCATTGATGAAAATACATGTTTGTGAATGATACTATCCCATTTTATTTGCTTTGCTCTATTTTATTGCCCGCTTTGATTACTAAGAAACTAGAATTTTTTGCTCTTCCTTACATTGTACTTCATGAAAAAATGATATTTTGTAGAGTGAGAAAGTGAAATTATATTTTTCTCAGCTTGAATCATTTTTGATAATTTAAATAAATTATCAAAGGGTGTCCTTAGGAGGACATATATTCATGGCAGGTCCGCGTATATAAACCTTATTACAGTTTATGAAACGGGCGATGTGGGACAAATATACGCGCTTTTTTTTTTTAGAAAGTTCCTGAAATTTGAAAGAACAACCAAGGAGTATGAGGATCTCCCACATCACAACACCTATTATTATATTACTGAAAGTAGTTAATTGATGAGATCTATCTGGGAACAGTTGCTTGATGGGAGTGGGAGTTAATAAGTTGAAGTTGAAATGGAGTGGCCATGCTTAAGCAAAACTTTGAAGGGGTTAATCGGTAGTAAATTATGTTCATTATCTTGCGATTGTGTTTAATTTTAGTACATAAAACTTTTGCAGTAGCAGAAACATAATCGGTAGATAACAATCAATTTACCTATCGATTATGGCTGATGTTCTTATCTACCGATTATGTTCCTGCTACTGCAAATCGTAAAAAGATTTCTGATCAAATTTTTGATTTCAAGCAATCAAATCATAATTTTGGATCACAACTACTATCATTCTGTTTTGTTTGTTTAACTCATTTTTTTTTTTTTTTTTTTTTGATGTTCTAAGTTTCAACTTTAAAGTTAATGAATTTTGGGTTTTAATTTTAAACAATCAATCATAAAATTTGTTTAATCGATGAAAAAAAAATCAATGGTAGAAAAGAGAAGAAGAAGAGGAATGATATGATTATGAAAATAAAGGATATAGATTTAGATTTAGTATAAAGGTAAAGGATAATATAGACAATTTTTATATTTTTAAGACACCTTTTAACCCCCTTCAATGGGTGGGAATAAAAGAGTGGCCCCTAAATGAATCGTTAAAAGAAAAAAGCTACTATCATTTGTCTGTTTTTTTTTTTTTGATGTTATAAGTTTCAACTTTAAACTTAATGAATTTTGGGTTTTAATTTTAAATAATTAATTATAAAATTTGTTTGATCGATGAAAAAAAAAATCAACGATAGAAAAAAGAAGAAGAACAGGAATGATATGATTATGAAAATAAAGGATATTGGTTTAGATTCGGTAGAAGTGGCCCTAAAAGAATCGTAAAAACAAAGTGTGTGATGCAGGACTATTAAGTTTGGTACTATCTGCACAAAAAATAATAAAAAAAAATCGCCCTTCGTTACGAGCGATGTGGGACTAAACAGTTTGGTACTTTAACTATGATATTATGAGGAAAAGACTTGGCAATAGGGGCACAAGTAGGACATGGTAATGAGTCACTCTTGATTGGGGTTTCACTGTATGTGTTTCAGTTGGGAGATTTGCAGTTGATATTATGATTTTACTTACTCAAGCTGGTCTACCTTACACATGGTGTTAAATCTATGTGGTTCTCATATTTCATATGTTCCTGGAAAGACACATTGCAGGGTCAAGTTCAACACTGGACTTGCCCTTTACTTCAAATCCTGGGTAGGGAGTCTATGACAGATGATTGTTGTGCCATTTGTGATAACAGTGGCCATATTGTTTGTCTTTCGTCACGTGGTTTTCTTCTTCGACCCCCAACTGCTGCAGTCATCTTTTTTGTCGGCCTCCCACCGCGAGAGGTCATCTAGTAGCCTTAGGTTTTGTCAATTATCATTAGTAGCACAAATGCTCTATGCTGTTAAGAATATACTAGTAGTTTTACATTTCTGTAGTGATCATTGATCATCTATGACCGTTGCCTTATACATTTTACAATTTTAAATTCAATTCTCAAATTAATACGGTTTGTTGAGATTGTTTTCCCTTTATAGTGTGTTTTTAAAAAAATTATAAAAAAGAAATAAAAATAAAAAACTACTTACTTTAAAAAATGATTGGTACTTAGTCTCAGAGAGAGGAAAAAAAGAAAATTGGTACTTACTCTCACAAAGAGGAAAATTAATACGGGATGCTGAGATTGTTTTTCCTTTATAGTATGTTTTTAAAAAATTATAATATTTCTTTTTATTTTAAGGAAATATCTCTTGGGCTTTAGTCGGATGATGACAAAGATTTACGACCTGCAGATATCCTTGTTCTTAACTGGGAAAATGGTAAGGACGTGTGCACGGATGTCACAGTGGTTTCTCCATTCACAGGTGATGGTATTCGCTCTTTCGTTCCTGGCAAAGCTATTTCTAATGTTGTTGCACGGGAACATACTAAATACTGGGATAAATGTGCTTCACTTGGTTATCGACTCGGTGTTCTAGCTTTCTCCACCTTAGGGGAATTGGGAGATGATACTTTATGTTTTTTCAAGGGTCTAAAGAACTGTCTAGTTAGTAATGATGCTAGTAGTGGAGTTGGTAGTTTTATTTTCCATAAATTAGGTATTGTAATCCAAAAAGGAGTTGGAGCCCAGCTTGTTGCTAGTTACCAACCAAAAAATATGTAATTTAATTATCTTTAGTTTACTGAAAATATTTATTAGTATTAAGTAAAGGAAAACCTGTTTAAGAATTATAAAAAAAAATAATTAATACAAAAAAGAATTATTATAAAAACAAAAAGGAATTAGAAGAAAAAAAAAAGATTGGGTATGGTCTGTTTTAAGAATTATATTAAAAAAAAGTAATACAAAAAGGAATTATAAAAATCTTTAAAAAAAAATACAAAAAAAAAAAAAAAAAATTATCGGGTCATGGGGCTACCACAAAGCCGACTTGTTTTTTTGGCCCTCTTAGCATGAAGGGATTGCAACCATGCTAATTTGAAATTCAATTTAATAAATTATTGGATGTCCTTTGGAGGAAATACATTCAAGGCAGGTTCGCGTATATAAACCTTTTTACAGTTTATGAAACGGGCGATGTGGGACAAAATACACATGCCTTTTTCCTTTTTTTTTTTGGATAACATAGAAAGTTAGTCCCACATTCCTGAAATTTGAAAGAGGACTTGATAGTTCTGGCTATCTTCAACCAAGGAGTATCAGGATCTTCCACTTCGCAAATGATCGTCCCTGACGAGAGATCTATCTAGGAACTGGACGGGCAGTTCTTGATGGGAGTTATAATAGGTTGAAATGGAGTGGCCATGCTTAAGCAAAACTTGATAGCTTGAGCGAAATCAGTCCAACCCGTTCCCTCTCCTCCAGCTGGGATGAAACATAACATACCTGCGGTGGATCCTTTCAGAGATAACTTGTCATCAGGCTTGTTGAAACTCCAATATGTAGACTTTTCTCTCAATCTATAAGATTCTTGCTCGAGAATCTTAACGGAACGGAACTTTCCTTCGGTCTATTTTGACTACGTAGGCTCAAGGTAGCTTATCAGGATAGTACATACTTTTGTTTTTCCTGCCTGTTGCCTATGACCAACCACTCTTGGTGTCAATTAGACACGATGAATATGTATCGGTCAGCTTAGCAAGTTAGGAGAATTTCACTGTATTGTTACCGACCTCGTTTCGTTGTTGGAACACCAACATATGAATGGGAACTTGCTTGTGTGTGAGTCCGGTCAACTCATCTTGCTAGCTGGCTCTTGAAAGTTCATGTTATCCCAAGTCAACTCATCTTGCTAGCAAGTTAATGAATTCCATCTAAAGACAAACAAACCAAAACCATGACATTCATGTTAGGACGGTAGTATAATGGTTCTTAATTTTGTTAACTTGGTATAACGATTTAGTTGAACTACCTTTGGTGCCATAAAATGGTTAATGAAATTAAATAAGAACCGAGCAGTTGTATAGGCTAAACTTTAGAAATTAAAGTATGCTTTCCTTATGTTGATCGTGATTCGTAAGAATTGTTTCCGATGACCTCGTTTTCATCCATGCATTCTTTATATGCCACGTAATGATCGTATCGTGCCGTGTATTGAATAGGATCTTATAAAGGATATTCTTGGAGTTTAGCCATAAGAATAACTAGATCTTGTGCCCGTGCTACGCTCCGGGCTGAACCAAAACCATCAGTTTTTCTCTTTTAAAATCATGGGGTAAAGAGACAAAATGCCCCAATTTCGACCACCAAGAAACAAAAATGCCCCAGACGTTAGGCAAGAAACCAAAATGCCCCAATCCGCGACCAAAATGCCCCAATCTGTTAGATATTCCGTTAGGCATGGTTAAGTGGTCAAGTGAGTGAGCATGTGGCCACGCACGTGGCAAAAATGACACTTTGCCCTTCTGTTAAAATGTCCCACACGCACGTGAATTGTTGATCTTCTGCCACAGTTAGGTAGATCGCGACACGTGGCTATTGAATTGGACGGCCAGAGATTGGGTGGTTATATTTACCGAAAATGGGTTTTCTTTTTAAAAAATGACTAGCGTGTCCTAGTTACGATTGCGACACGTTTTCAATCTTAAAAAATAAACGGCTAAGATTTCAACGGTTGAAATCTTAGCCGTTAAAATGAGACCGTTGAGAAATCCGGCCGTTGAAAATTCCGTCCGTTGTAATAACGGTCGATTTTTTTTAACAACTTTTTTGTCTACTTATAAATGAGGAATTTTCACAGGAGTAAACTCAATCAAATTATTGGTTACAATGGCTAGCTCAAGTGAGAAAATGAAAATGGTAAGTTCATTATCAAGAATTTTCCTCGATCAAGATAATCATCAATCTCACTTTAATTTTTTCTTTAATTTGCAGGAATGTGAGATGTGCAACGAAAATAATCATCAATCAATTGATTGTCCTTGGATCTACAGTAGGTGTAGATTAGTTCCTTGTAATGGTATTAGGAAACTTCTAAAGGTCAAAGATGGTGCTAATTCAGGGAACAAATTCTTCTCTTGCTCTAATCCTATGTGTTCATACTTGAATGGTTTGATGATGGTATTAAAACCACACCACCTCAAAGACAAAGGAGGTTGTAAAGCTTGTGTTGGTGATCACAAATTTGTTGATTGTCCTTGGTCAAATACTCTTTGTATCAACCCCAAATGCAATTCAACTAAGGTGAGGATGTTAAACATAGCTCAAACATCATGGAATTATGGTATTGGGTACCTAAAATGCCAAAATGTGAAGAATTCCAATGGGTATCTGATGCTATCTTTATGGAAAAACAAAAGCAATTTAATAATATCAAGATCAAATTTGTGCACAATTTAAAGACAAAGTGAAGGTAAAGTGCAAAATTAGAAGTTAACTCATGTAAACAAAAAAATGTAACAGATCTCAATCAATGTAATGTTTGCGAATCGAGTAACAACATACTTTTAAAGATTGTCAACATTCATAAAACATAACTGAGTACTACTAAAAACAACAAAACAAGTTCATACATTTAATATTACATCGATATTTAGAGTTAGGCTTTCTAACTCTTTTTGATGGTGGCTCGAAATGTTGATTGATTGGCTAGCAATATTAATAAAAGTACCATGATAAGTCCGGTTAAACAGGCGGATGAAGGTGTAGAAGAAGTAGGATGTGTTACCTTCCTTTTGGAGTGCGATGGAGGAGGAAGGTGCGAAGAATAATTGCTTTGCCCTTTTCTTGGAACCACCAAGAAGTAGATGTTCTTTGTGCTTGTTGCTTTACCCTTTGACAATGGTGGTACTTAGAGATTTATTAGATGCAGATGTTGTTGCTTTCTTTGAGGAAGATGTTGATGCAGTTTTTGGTGCAGATGTTGATGCAGTTTTTGGTGCAGACAATGCCCTCCTCATCTTCTTTGTTGGTGCAGCAGTAATACAAAACTCATCCCCATTAACAGAACACTCCATTCTAACTCCTTTCTTCTTGGGGTTAGATCCAACTGGAGGACCTTGACAGGTTAAGATGTTATGATCAATACCTTTACAAACACTACACTTGTTTACTCTCTTCCTTGGCTTGTTCTTCTCATACCATGACTTCTTTCTTTTGACACAAGGTCTTCCCTTATCTCTTAATCATGTGGAGGTAAAATGTTGATCTCATCTGCAAACAAATAAAGTTAGGGTTAGTATACTTTAAATGCACAGATCTAGAGAATAATGAAAACAAATAATACAATAAAGTAAAAGTACAAAAAAGAAAATACTATTCAATGAAAAGATTCTCAAGACAAAAAATTTTAAAATCGAGACATTGAAAAAGGTAAGGGAAAGTGGTTAAAAGTTATGGTGGTTATCTAACCTTATTGGAATACTCATCAATGTCTCCCAATGGTGTTATTGACCATGAGTAGGTGGTCCTATAGTAATCTACATCAGTATAGAACTTACTGCAGTACCTGCACACATAAAAGATGCAATTACTCATGACAGATTTATTGCATAACCACATTCATTCATTGCATAACTACATTCATTCATTGCATAACCACATTTAGGTGCAAGAAAATGTACTCACTTGGACCAATCGAGATTGAACTTAAACAATGCAACTACACCATGTATGCAAGGAACCGCCTCAATTGCCATTGTCGACATGTACAAGTTTGTTCTTCCAAATTGAACAACAAACACTTTGCCGATTGCTTTATTGGTAACCTCATACACTTTGCGCTCAACGAAGGATCACATTCATAGTTACCTCTAAGATCACACATCACCTGAATGAGATCTTTCCCAGCAGAACAAGGTCACCAGATTCCCAGTGTTGCAAAGAAGCTTTCTTCTATTTGAAAACATAACCATCACCATATGTGTGTACATGTCCACCAACCGAGTGAGAGGCTTGTCTCCGAACTTGAGGGCCATGTTATTAAAACTTTCTGAAAAGTTGGAGTAGATGTGCTCACAAGCAACATCATGAGGAAACCATGATCTTGCCCAAGATATAGGCTCTGCATCAATCAGGTATTGATATGCAGCTGAACTTATCTCTGCAATTTCTTTCATGGCCTCCTAGAAAAAATTTAAGAGTAGTTATCTAAGTTAATTCACTTGATGGAATAAGGCTTGACTAAAAAAATGAACATTCATTATTATATAACATTTCATACCTCCCGTGTGATGAAACTTGTATGCCTTTGCGGCCCGCCAAATAAGCTTGAGTGAGTCTTGGGTTTCGAATCCCTTGGTCAGGAAATTCTTATATAGATGCCTGCAACAAAAACAACAAAAACATGGCAAACATTAATGAATTCCAAGAATAAAATTCAGTTACATTAACAAATATACAACAAAAATTGGTTGTGAGAACAAAATCTACCTTAGGCAGTATCTATGATTTGCCAAAGGAAACAATCTTTTTAATTGATTCAAGAATTCCCTTCATTCTATCAGAAATAAAGGTCAGTCCAGGCATATCTGGTATCCTTTTTCTCAATTCTTTTAACATCATAAACCAATTTTCCTCAGTTTCATTCAAAGTTATCATAATACATATAGGAAATACCCCATTCTGGCCATCTATACCAACTGCTGAAAGCATAACACCACCTAACTTACCATTTAGGTGAGCTCCATCTAAGCCAATTACCAATCTACACCCATGAAGAAAACCTTTAATTTGTGCATCATAGGCCACAATGACACTCTCAAACCTGTTATCTTGACCATCTTTGGACCAACTGAAATGCCCAATGCTATTTGGGTTCAATGAAGTAGCAAATGACCACCAACAGGTGCTTTTGTGTAAGATTGTTCAAATGTCCCATTCCTCTCTGCTAGCACCAAATTCTCGTGTACACAAAAAATCAAAAATTAGCATTTCCAACATCAAAATAAACCAAAATACAAAAGGAACCAAAACATACCCTTGCTCTTCTGGCAACCCATTTTGGTATGTCAGTTTGCAACTGAGGTCTAATGATCTTCTTAGCTATATCATCAGCCTTGTCCACTGGTGAAGCAACATCCATTGTCTTCAACAAATACTTGGCTACAAATTTTGCATTGCATTTCCTGCTTTAATGCATTTGGATTCTTACATGTGTGTTCCAGGTTGCATTCTCTAACCGTGATCGAGGATCATCTTCATCTGGTAGCTTTCTTGCATTGACCATCCAAGCACATCCTTGGCTATCCTTGTAAGCACAATAAGAATAATGTCTTTTCTTGTCTCCCTTCTTCACCTTAAAATCCCTGTGTTTCAACACTGCATACTCCCTTAAATGTTCCTTGTAAGCTTTCATGTTGCCAAAAGCCATACCACTACTTATTTCACCAGAACAACCTCGGGAACATCTTCATTTATCATTTGTAGACAATCGTGGTTCATTTAAATGATGACCAAAATCTTCTTGCCACTTCATTCTTCCTCTTGGGATGGTTCATATCTTGGAACTTCTTCATCTGTGTAGTGGCATTCACCGGTGCACTCGCTCTTCATAAAAATCACCTACATTGAAGTCATCATTACAATCATCAGGCTCATTACCAATATCTATACCTTTAGCACACATAGATACCCAATCTTCATAGTTGTACTTTTCTTGTGTTTCTTCATCTTCACTTTCCTCCTCACTTTCCTCTTCACTTTCCTCTTCACTTCCCTCTTCATTATATTCCTCAAACAAAAAATCAGGCCTATCATTAGGATGACAGACATCTGATTGTAGATTAGGTAAATTCACCTGGTCATCATCTTCATCTCCACCACGTACCTCTTCCTCAATCCCTTGTCCTCGGTTGTCCAAATGGATGCCCGTGTAGATACATCCGGGTCATCATGCATAAAATCAAGTCTTGTAGGTCTCAAATCATACCCCACTATCACAAGAAACCTTATTAAGTCTTGGACTCTTCCTAACCTCAACCCTTATTTCTTGATCGAGTTTTCTTCTTCAATGGACTCACATAATCAGTCACACCACTTACCCCACTAACACAAGCATCAAAAACATAACCCCAATGTGGAATTGTAGGGATAACTACAGTAAACCATAACCTAACCAAATTATCATTACCTGGTTTCCCATTATTCCAAAATTTAATAAAGCTATCCTCTGATTCACACTTTTCATATGGTTCACCTGCATCATCATCAAATAAAAATAGCTCTAGTGCAGAATTCATACCCTGTTCATCTACCAACCTGCACTTTAGCCTAGCCATAAAAGCTTCTCCACTGGTACCAGCTTTACAACCAAAAAACATATAGGTCCTTAAACCTCTTACCTATATCCTTAATCCGGTAAATCCTTATCCTGACTACCCATTCTGAATAATTGAACCAAAATGAAACAAGTTACACAGTATCAACAAAAGAAATTAAAGATTGAAAGCAACTTATATAGTTTCACACTGCCATTACAGTGCATATAAGGGCATTACAATGCCATTTGAGTGTCATTTTATACATATAAAGCCATTAAATTGCCATTTCAAAGGCATACAAACACATTACAAAGGCCATTTCAAAGGTATATAAACACATTACTGTGCCATTTCAAAGTGCATATAAACACATTTCAGTTCATTTCAGTGCATATAAACAAATTTCAGTTTATCTCAGTACATATAAACAAATTTCGCCTTCATTTGATGCATATAAACACATTTCGCTTCATTTCAGGTGCATATAAAAAATTTGATTCATTTCACCGCATATAAACACATTTTAGTTCATTTCAATTGCATATAAACCATTCATGAAACCACAAAAACATGTATTCACACATATAAAGCCATTACAAATGCCATTTCGGTGCATTGTGCACCATTAAAACCATACATATAACCCTAATCAACCTTTATCCCCAAATTCAACAAGTACCCATAAGTAATTGGGCAAGCCAAATTCGAGACATAATTCAACAAAAGATACTGAAATGGCACCATTATCCCCAAATTAAACAAAGATCAAGTAATTTGAATCAACAAAGAATATATCTCTACCATTATCAACAAAGACCATTATGAACACTACCATTATCCCCAAATTCAATTATCCCCCAAAATTGAAAACCCCCAAATTATAATCCCAAATTTCGAATTCAAACCCTAATTTAACAGAGAGATACGGACATGGAACAAAGGAACAAATTCAGAAAATTTTAATCCCTAATTTCGTTAATTGAAAACACACATATAACCCAACATCATCACCAACCCGTCCTACAGATTCGAAAACCCTAAACACTGCAAACAAATTTAGGGTTAAAAGTTACCTGTTAATCGGTGGGTTACGAAACGCAATCTCCTATCTTCTACAACTCATCTATCTTCTCGATCTGCCACTTAGCTTCTTCTCTCGGATCGATCTCGTCTCTCGATCGATCTCTTGTCTCTCGATCGATCTCTATCTCTCTCTCGATCTCTCTCTGTCTCTCTCTCTCAATATCGTTAATTTTGTTTCTGCGTGGTCAAACACGACCAACGAGAGAAGATAAGCCTCGTGTTTCGTGCGAACCACATGTGTGCCCCGAGATGTCCACGTGTACATCGAAATTGACGTGTCCGCTGGTCACCCCATCCATTCCACGTGTCGTCCGATTTGGTTGCACACGTGTAATTTTATTATTCCCCACGTGATATGACGCGGTCTCACGTCATTGTATGCGGCGTTTTTTCGTTTAGGGGCAAAATAGACTTTTCATCCCATCGTTGACCAGTCAAAGTGAACCAAAATGCCCCGGTTTGACTATAATAGGCAAAACTAACGGATTGGGGCATTTTGGTTTCTTGCCTAACGTCTGGGGCATTTTTGTTTCTTGGTGGTCGAAATTGGGGCATTTTGTCTCTTTACCCTTAATCATGCTTCGTCTCGGCCCATCGTGCATTTTTAATTTTGTGTGACTTGGCATCGCCCCGTTCCATGTGCATTTTTAATTTCTGTAGCTCGGCTCCGCCTTGCCTATTTGCTTAGGATTTTTGATTTGGTGTGGCTCAATTTCTCCGCGTCCTGTCGTGATGCATTTTTGATTTGGTGTGTCAGTGCTACGCATCGATCATTTTTTTAACCATATATTTGATTTGGTGTGATGTGGCTTCGCCTCATCCCGTTGTGCATTTTTGATTTGGTGTCGTGGGGCTTCGCTCTGCCCGTGGAGATGCATTTTTAATTTGGTGTGGCTCGGTTTCGCCTCACCCGCCGCTTAGGGTTTTTGATTTGGTGTGGTGCAGATTCCCTTAACAGGTGCAGGGGAAGACCCACTCTCCATTCACTGATCGCATTACACCGGACATGTGATAATTTAGCTTTATGTATCAAGTTCAACAATAAGTTTAATGCTTTTAGAGGAGGTGGTGTTGCTCATAAATTATAAAACTACCCCGTTGATTATCAAATTTCTCTAATGCTTACTAAGAAAGTGGTTAAACAACAGAAGCATGAGAGCCACTATTTATACTTACTGCGAATACCTGTGGCCTTGACCCTTCAAGTTATACAAAGTGATTTCTAAAGATGATCCTACGATCAACCAATGGCTTGATCTTCCAGGTAAACATAAGCTGAGTAGTCAAAATTCCTTCTCTCATCCCCTCGAGATTGATTATGGATTCGGTCAAGTCTTGGTGAGGAACAAATTTATCTTAGTTGGTTCTCAAGTTTAGTACAATGAAGCATTAGGCTTAAAAAAATATAAGAACAACATAGCTTCACCAAATTCAGTCCAACTCAACTTAGAGGCCATAACATATATACTAATGAAGTAACCATCCCATCCCTGATGTTTAAAGAGGCCATAAATATAAGAAAAAGCAGAAGTTTTTGATGTATCACGAGGGAACAATATTAATGGGATACGGTCTATGGAATTGGATGGCAGAAACGACTATCAGGACAGTGAAAAGGTCACGGGACATATTGAGATATCTAACTCGAAAGGAGAAGAAAGTATAGGTGTTTCAGATAAGTCGGAAGTAACACTTGATCCTCTTCAAGCGATGTTGTTAAATATGATACCAAGCCTTGGAGTGAAATCTGAAGCATATCAATCTGCATCTGGAAGTGAGGTACCGCTAAGAATAGATCCAAGCATTGAAGTGAAGAAAACTGAGGCATCAAGACCTGCTCTCGAAGATGAGGTACCACCAGTAAGAGTAGATCCTGATGCAGGGCCTGCTAAAAAGAAGAAGAAAGTCAGTTACAAGGATGTCGCTGGCGAGCTGCTTAAGGATTGGTAACAAGTCATATCCTTCTCATGCTTTGTTACATGTATTACTAGTTACTCATTCATGACTGTGAAACTGTGTTTATATATATCCCAGGCTTTTTTTGGTTTTTCTAGGTTAAGTTGCTTTCTGTACAAACCTTTGACTTTTATGTGCATATGTTCCTAACTTGTCAAGTACATACACAAAGAGGAAACATAAACACACTAGAAAACCCTACAAAGCGTAAGGCCATAAAGGACGCTGCCAATGATTTTTTTTTTTTTACGGACATCATTAGATTATTTGGTAGATTATCTGGACCTGAAAAGTTTATGCTCAACATTATCTCGCTAATCTTTTGCCACTGAGCCAAAACTTTCCAGGTAACCTGGACAAGTGGTTACTTTCCATCTTAGCAAGATATTCCTATATGTCTCAGTTAGAAGAAACTTTATGATCTCGAAAGAGATACTTTGTCTTAATAAAGAGACTTCTACTGAGCACATTAAGGATCTCCTTTGAGATGACAAAGTTGTCTTAGCTGAGAAATAAGACATCTCTTTTGAGATTACTAATTTTCAACTAGTTGAAGATCTTGAGACAAAGGAGATAATGACATGCTTGCTATTTTACTTCATGCAGGGTCTCAATGTTGGTACACTCCCCAAAATGGTTATTGTGCCAGTAAAGTGGGAGTATTAGTATTTAGGTTATGAAAATAGCCTCTGAATCCTTGAAGAGTGTGGTGTTGATCGTCTAGTGCCCTTTGTTTTAGGCATATAGTTATAGTAGCTTACTTGATGTGTGGCTGCTTACAGTCAATTCTGCTTCATTCTGGATGGTCTTTATTTGGAGGACACATTTCTATCATATTAGTAGTAGCTGGACTCTCTTCTGGCCTCACATTTATCTTAGATTTTCCATCGAACATTTAAGAAAACAGGTGCAGAAGTTAAAGCTAGCTGAAAACGTTTTCCCTTCTTTCTATAGGATTTCACCTTTAAAAGTCAGTTTAGGAAGGAAAATAACAATCATGCTCAAAAGCTCGACGGTAATCATGATAAGTAGCTGAATTGCGAACGATTGGTTGTACATCTATTTCGTTTGTCCAATCACTGACATCGGACAATTATCAGGTTGTTAGTGGGTAATGAGTCGATTCTTTTTCTGGATAGGGTTAGCTTTTTCAAAATGCTTCAAAAAAGAAAAAGCAGTGGGCTAGTCTCCAGATTAAAAAAGGTACAAGCACACCCGGTGGGACTCGAACCCACAATCGCCTGATTAGAAGTCAGACGCCTTATCCATTAGGCCACGGGTGCTTGTTTGCTTTGAGAAATGAAGAAACATTACAAGTTCAAAGTACCTTTGCCGAGCAGGCATTTTTTTTTTTTTGCTGAGCAGGCATTCTCAGTGGAGAACAAGGGGGATGTGTCCACCAATTAGGGCGAGAATTCTCGTCGTAATCTCCAGGTTGAGGAAATGAACTACATTACATGTGATCCCAGTGGGCCAAGAATAATTAGTTGAGATACGTTACTAAAAAAAAAAATGAAAAGGCAACCTTAACATTTGGAAGAAATCGCCAGAGGAAGGATGGATGTTGCTGATGATGCAAAGTGGTGTGCAAACTGTGAGTTCTTGAAAACGAACATCATGTGATTAGACAATTCAAATGTCCTCAAGAATCTCCATTATTTACAATATGGCAGGATATCTCATTTTCATTCCAGTCAGATCCACGGCTGAAATATTCTTTTACTATATTTAACATGAAATGTGAGTCATCAATGTACTTGACTCCCAGTCAATACTTAAATCGAAATACAACTTGCTTACGGAACCATCAAAAAAATGGGAAGTGCATGTTCAATGCATCTTTTGGCTGTACGGTTTGGCGTTTTATTCAAGTGGGCAGTAGAAAACACAAAAACCCAAATAATACGCTCAAATAAAAACATTATATGAATATATAACAGCTCAGTGATGCCACTGAATGTTGTTGCTTTCTTGATGATCAAGGAAACCAATATCATCAAGTCCTTTTCTTTTAGTCTTCCGGTCTTTTTGTCTTCTTGTTTCAATGAGTGGCGTTTTTTGAAAATCTAGATAAAGTTATGGGCCTCATTAAAGAAGTAAACAAAGCCAACTTGCATATATGATAGATGTACAGACATGTACTGGTTTGGTTGAAAGAAAGTGCAAGTTTTAAGCTGAGAGTGGGATTCTTCACTGTGTTTGTAAGAGAGAGATCACAAGAGAGTTAGATGGAGAGTGTAGTCAAAAAGTTCGACGTGATAGTCATAGGTGCCGGAATCATGGGCAGCTGCACGGCGTATCAACTCGCAAAGCGTGGCAAAAAGGTGTTACTTCTTGAACAGTTCGATTTCTTGCACCACCGTGGATCATCTCATGGTGAATCTCGAACTATACGTTGCACATACCCTGAGGATTATTACTCAGAAATGGTGTTGGAGTCGGCAAAGTTATGGGAAGAAGCCGAAGCTGAAATTGGCTACCGGGTTTACTTCAAGACCCGTCATTTAGATATGGGCGTGCCAGGCGACAAGAGTCTGCAAGCTGTAATCGCGAGCTGTGAGTTGAACTCGATTCCTCATCGTGTTCTTAATAGGGACCAAGTCATTCAAGAATTTTCAGGTGTGTTCGAAATACCCGAGACCTGGATCGGGTTAGCTACCGATCTAGGAGGTGTACTTAAGCCAACAAAAGCAGTTTCCATGTTCCAAACTCTGGCTATAAAAAATGGAGCTGTGCTCAAGGATTATATGGAAGTGCATGAAATTAAGAGAGATAATGAAAGGGGAGGAATCAGAGTTTGTACAAAAATGGTTCTAAGTTTTGGGGTGAAAAATGTGTTGTGACAGTTGGGGCTTGGATGAGCAAGTTAGTTAAAACAGTTAGCAACCGGGTTTTACCCATAAAACCATTACATACAAGCATTTGTTATCGGAGGATCAAAGATGGTTACCAGGACAAATTTTCTTTAGAGAAAGGGTTCCCATCATTTTCCAGTTATGGGGAGCCCTATATATATGGCACCCCATCGCTAGAGTTCCCAGGACTGCTAAAGATTGCGGTTCACGGCGGGTATCCTTGTGACCCAGATAAGAGGACATGGGCACCTGCATTGTTAGGGAATGAGGTAACTTCATGGATCAAAGAGAAGTTTGCAGATCGCGTCGAGTCTTCCGAACCAGTTCTAACACTGTAGGAGCAAAATATACAAGGAACACGTGTCCAAAGATTAGAGAAAAAGTATCATTGGTTAGATACAACATGGTATAGGAAATAATTCCACTTTTCTAGATCTTATCCTAACTAGTCAGCCCTAAGGGCACTATTGTAACTTGATATACATCCCTACCCTTTATAAGGGAAAGTGAGATATGTTTGGAGGAATCCTTCTTCTTCGGCCGACAACCTAGAGCCTAAGAAGAACTCTATTCCTTTTAATGGAGTTTGTATGTAACACTTCCGATCATAGTGAAACCCGTGGATGTAGGCTTCATTAATGGCCGAA
Organism: Papaver armeniacum; assembly: GCA_023531295.1. NCBI lineage: Eukaryota > Viridiplantae > Streptophyta > Magnoliopsida > Ranunculales > Papaveraceae > Papaver > Papaver armeniacum. The sequence goes on along the minus strand of JAJJWW010005585.1, from coordinate 7,894 downwards.
CCACGTAAAAAACCCTTGTGCTCATGTTTACTTTGTGCACTTTGTTTCTCACTTGTTGGTAGATCTTCATCTTAGGTGTTAGGATTTATTGGGTGTGGTTGTTATATTTTTAGCAACTACATTCTGGCGCCGACTAAGGGGACGGAGAGTCTCAAATCTGTAGTTTTAGCTTAGAAGTAGTTCCAGTGAAGTTAGTGCCGATCTCACCGACTCACCGAGTGTTGAAGTGAAGGGTAAACATGGGCTTTATCAAAGAAAGTCATGTCTCCATACAACAAACAAAGCACAAGATTGAGGGAGAAAAATTGGAAGTTCTCAGAAAGCACAGGATTTAGTATCGAGAGAACTTAAACCAGATTAGAAACAAGAGACACCATCAATGAAGAACAAATCAAACAGACAAATCTTCTTCCTTATCTTCTCTTTATCTTGTCCTTAAACATTGAGATTTGAAAGTTTCAAGTTAAAAATTCTCAAAAAGCGTTTTATAAAACCTAGGGTTTGTTCTTGGGCAACAATGGGATTTTCTTTCGATTTACGTTTTGATGGGAGATTTGCAATCAGCAGATCTTGTTTTACAAACCCGATTAAGCTATTTTGAAAATATTGAATAACGAAATCTTTAGATGATTTGGGGAATTTTACGAATCGTTTTGGTAGAGGCTTTCATGTCTTATGTCTTCAATTGAATGATACAGTTGCTCTTCTTGGATATTCACTCAATTTATTTGTTGGTACAGCGATTCTATTAGCCACGATGCGGATTCCGTCTCCAGCCATAACCGTCAAGAGTCACAGGAGGATGAAATCCGTGAAATCACCATCAACTTAATCGGGTCTCAGCAACTGAATTCGTAGGAGATTTGTCACGAGACAAGCTGCCACAATTGAACAAAGATTTGGTTAGCTCGTTGAATCATCATTATCTCGTCAATTTCCACCTCGGATGAATTCAGATTATAAGTCGCAATCAAAGATCGGTCGGCTACTTCAGGGGGAATATATTTCTAAGGCTTGCTTGTAAGAGTCAAATTCGGGGGGCATCAAATTCTGTTCTTTATGTGATTAAAAATCAGAGAGTCACAATCAAGATAATCGGGTCTCAAAGATTCAACCTCGGAAGAGATCATCGTTGGGACCAAACATTACACTCAATCAAACTTTTTAACTACGTCGATGCACAACATCAATCTCGGGTCCTGGTCATCCTTGGGTTCATCCAAGACATCTCCAATCAATGACCAATTCAACAAAATTTGTTCATAGCATCAATGGGAATTGCAAAAACTCAACCCCGTGAAATCCCACATCTAAAGGAATTAGTTAACCTACTCGGATCAAAATCATCTCGTGCCAAGTCAAATCTGGACGGATACCAGGCAACAGATCGGACCTAGCTACATCGGCCAATTCCATACATATGCAAGCTTATCTCGGGTCAGTTCTTATCTCGGGTCAGCTAATTATCTCGGCCTGCGGATGCAAAGCTTATCTCGGGTCGATTCATCCCAGATCGGACGAGATGAACTATATTGGGACAAGCGGTCGCTTGATCATCTCGGATTCACCAACTCGGGAAGATTACACCACTCGCCGGAACGCAGCTCGGGAAAGTTGAGTCGGATTGTTGAAAGAACCCATCTCCATCGGTCGTTCCTCTATAACAGGAATATTCTTAACCCCCTTATCTCTGATTTTTACAAGTTATGGTTTTGAAAAATGAGTGCTATTTAGAACCTCTTTATATAAGTTTGGAAAAGTCTTTCGATCGTAGCCAAGAAAAAAATGAATCTTTGTTTAGAACCTATTTAGAGCCTCTTCATGTAAGTTTGGTAAAAGAATGATTGGCCTAGTCAAGTGCTAACCATCTAAGAAAGCATGAATAGATATAGTTTTGTTTCAATATTTGAGAAAGTAAATCCAAGACGTTTGGCATGTAGACATGAATTGCTTTTACTACCTGGGCAGTTTATGAATTACAAGCTTCCAAGCTTGTCATAATATCTAGTCATCGTGAAATGGTGCCTGAATGAAAAATTTGGGAGATATTTCTGGAAAAGTGTGATGTCTCATTGTATAGTTTGGGAAGAGACCATTCACCGTTAGATCCATGTTTATCCACTATAGTTTGTTACGACATGATCGGATTAGAAATTGCATTTGACTCCTTAAAGAAACCAGTACAAATATTGGGATTGTCACTATAATCATTTATACTTAGAACGCCACAATAGCCGTTTAGATCATCGAAATGCTTAATTCTTTTGTGTACTGTCATTTTACTTGAACATGTCGCTAATCTTAATAATCCCGTGTTGTTAGAGTTATACCTTAACCAAAGCATCTACAACAATGACATTTAAAGGGGTCATTTTATTTTTACAATCAAGTTACTTATCCAAATTGAAAATCGCAGTGCATAAATTCAATCCTTAGTATCAATTGAGAAGAAACCGATATTGGCAGCGCACACAAGAGTCAAAGGGCAATGATGTAGACTCCGATGGATGGGTAGCTTTGCACATGGAGACGAAACGATCCTCCGACCTTGTACCACCAGACTTTACCCACTGAATTTGTGGAGTATCGGCCTCTTAGCATCGTGTGAATCATCTCGAATGGGGATTGTTGCCATTCACCTTAGAACAATCTAAGCTCGGTCTCCACCAACTTCGATCACTACCCATCACCGGGAGAAGAACTGCACACACGATCGAATCGGACTTACATACGCTTCTTCCGGATCACCTTGAATCACCATCTCTGACATGATCATCTCGTGGAACGCTCCAGGGCTCCGCTCTAACCAACACCGGACACGAAGACTCAACTCGGAAGCTATATCGAAGGGAACAGCTGCCCAATGAAGAATGTCAACCTCAGGGATAGTCACGAGTTCTCGCAACACTAATCACTGTTTGCCAAGGTCAAAGGAGATTGGAGCCGACGTGTAAATCAACAGTCACCGCTAGTGGGAAGTGAAAGCTAAGTGTCACCTTCCTCAAACACTTAAATTGATTCAATATGGCATATATAACAAATTCGTTAATCATGATACGATATCATTAGAATGCCGTGAATCATCTAATCGAATTACGTGTACAATTGTAAAACCTGCACTCAAATTACTTTGAAAACGTTAAGTACCCACTTATTGGCCTAATTTCGGTAGCAAATAAATCACGTAGTTAGTAATACCTTTGTCGATTAGATTTGGAATATGCAATCGGGCTTAAATTTTGCTTGGGCCTCGAGGTATACTCACTTAATTGATTGGATATTGCAGAAAGATGACGATGGATCGTGTATTGGCCCTTCATGAGATCATTTTGAAGAATCTTGTTACGGACCAACACTTGGATCAACCATCTTGGACTTAACCACACTAGTCACTCATGGAACATCATTTCGTCTAAGGAAGCTATCTTGGACCAAATAGTTCAAATCGGAAGCAACTCAAAGCTACCTTGGAGCAAATAGTTCAGATCAATCAACTCGAAAACAACAAATTAGTGTCTCAGTCGCACCTCCCTCGCGCAGATCACACGGGCACATACGATCTTCTTGGTTCGCCGGAAACATCCATGACGTCCATCACGTATCGGGCATTCATCCTCTTTGGGCGATAACTAAGAACACATACTTCTGATTTGTTTACCTCATCTCGAATGTGGGTCCCATTTCCATTGTCCTGAGGCAGTGAACAATAGCCTAGAGTTCTGATTCACTAGATTCTCGAGACTTTGGTGAATAATAGCCCTGGGGACGCCTTGGGTTGTTAATGATGAAAAGTAACACGGGTCATCTCGTACTCGGGTCGTCAAACGGAACGATCCGAGGTGATCTAAGAGCCTGGGACGGAGCCAGAGCTGTCGTCTAGTGGTCGTTTCGAACCTAGGGCGATGGCATTGTGCAAGTGCTGGGGCGACTCTACACTAAGACGGGCTATTCAAACTCGGGGCGACGGCGGTGTGCAAGTGCCGAGGTAGCCTTAGGGCCCCTAGTGGTTGGAAGCCGATTATGGGTCGATTGTCGAGCATGAGTACCGGCGGTCGAAAGCATACAACATCGCTCCCCTCGCAAGTGGCCGAAATCACTTGCCCAAGATAGTTAATTGATAACTTCAGGGTATCGGGCCAATAGAATTTAGAATGACCAAATACCCTACCACTAGGATCAAAATGATTTTGATGAGATACCTCAATCGGGACATGGCATTGGGCCCGATGACCCTCCTCGTTGAGCGTGTTCGATGATATGGAATATTAACTAATGCCTACTTTAAGATGATTAGTATTACAGAAAACGTGTATGCTAAGACTATGAAATCTGGCCATGCATAACTTTGGCGATGGGCTGAACTTTGGCAAAGGACTTCACTTGTCAAGGGCAGGTGGTACTTCGAATGGTTCATTGGGAAACAACACCAATGAGGTCACCCACCGGGCACGAGATGTATGTCAGTATCGTGGGCAACACAATGGCGACGACGGACCTACCGGTTATCATCGTGTGAAACTTGACTAGCGTGCATACATCAAAGTTCGCGAGTCGGTGCGGCACTAGCAGGAATAGCCGATGGAAATCCAAACTAAAGGAGCCAACGACGTCACGAGAGTCCCCCCGAGTTTATCAATCATACTAAAGGCTGCAACAACGAACCATGCGTATCGACATCACGGGCGGCAAGGAAAGGTCGCAAATAAACTACACAATCTAGTCATGAAACAAGTAGTGTCGAATAAAAGGAATTTATGGACTCCATCGTCCAGCAGCAAAGCCAAATTTATTATCGAAAAATGAGCTAAGTATCACTTATCTCAAACGTAGAAAGTTGTTTTAGCAAAATGATATATAGATCATTCCGTAAATGCCTGTGACATTTTTATTTTTGTGAATATAACATTGTTTGTACAACCACCATGGCAAGCCCACTGACAATGTTGGAGCTTAAGTTTCTCTTACTACAGATATGGGCACACATCTTTGGGTAAGAAGAAAGACACAAAAACTAAGGACAGGGAAAACATTGGACACGATTGTTGTCTTGAGACTACGCAAACGAATAGGGCAAAATACGCATTACTAGGAAGGTGCGAGATGGTATTCCTTTGTGCAGGTCCCTTCAAAAACAATCATACAGTCACAACATCGCAAGAAAATGTTTTGGAGGAGCGGCGGAGAGAACCTCATCGTGTGAAGCAAATCAAGGACACCAAGATCGGCAATGGTTCACAAGACAAATAAGTATCATCTATCCCGAAACCGACATGCCATGTAGTCTTTTCACACGGGCCGAAACATCGCGAGTACGGAGCAGCGAGCATCCTTAGAGTCTTATAGTAAACCTCTTGGGGCACGACGTAAACTCCATACAAAATAGTCGAAACCAGCAAGCCCCTAACAAGGCACTAAAACTATAACTTTTTTTCAAAATCACGCCACGCATTAAATGTATTATCTCGATTTGTCTTTGAGAAAGCATGATGGGTATTGAATCGGATAACACTCGGGTTAAGTGACAGGCCTAAGGATATCTTTTTAACATCTTACATCGGCATCGTGTAATCTCTGAAATGCTTAAACTTGCAAGACAGGTAGAATCTTTTGTATTTAAATTTGAAATATTTGTGAGAATCTCGGCAATTACCAATTCTTTCCACGAGTAAGTGCACCGAGTTCATTTAGAGAACTTCCGAATACAACGAGTCGACAAGAGCTAATACCAACCAAACCAGGCGAGAGTTTGAGCACGACCACCAAGCCGTGATCGCAACAACTTCGAACATGTAGAATGCATGACCAGACTATCTGGGGCTAATCAATTGGGAGCGTTGCACATAAAAGACTAAGAAGTCATCTCGAAGGAGGCTTCAATGATTACCAAGGGAGACAGATAGCTCGGGCAGATTAAGTGATCAATAATTGTTAGCGAGAGATGACCCAAGACGATCCTCGGAGCGATTACAAGGGATAGCAATCAACAACCATTGAACCAGGAGTCGCTTTGAAACTTCGCACAAGAATAGGGGCAAGTATGCATACTATGAGACGCGGTTTGTATTCTTATGCTCGATTCCTTTTTCAAAGAACAATGTGAAGCTATGAAGCCCACAAAAACGTTCACCCGATGCATCGCTAAGTCAAGTTATCAACTTACCCAAACAAAGGACCCACAACGGAGGCGGACATCACCAGTTTGTATCGTAAAAGGAAGCCAATTAAAACCAAGAAGAGGACCCAACATCGTAATTTCCCAACAAGAACGCAACATTGAAGCCATAGCGCAACACCAACAGAGCTTATCACCAATATTAGACACGGTTGAATAGTCTTTATGAATCATGGACCCTCCGTATTGAGCCAGATCGAATTCGCCTCGTAGAGACATTCCATACACCATCTTGAACAAGTGTTAAAGCGCCCGTCCCTGGAAGAGAATCAAGCACGCAGGCGAGATGCGAGACTTAAACCGAGCGTACGTACACCCTAGAATGTCAAATCACCCCAAATTGGATAATTCTTTACAAGAAGAGATACTTGACTCCGAGCCGATCTCTTTAACAACACAATTTGAACTCGTCTACACCTTGAAAAAGCCAAGAGCGAGTAAAGAGGAAACAAGGACACGACATCGAGTATAGTTAAAACCTACAAACCAATCGAGAAGTACGACGAGATATTGAAATGCCTTGTCGGGAGGCATGCTACTCGGAAGCCCATATTCAATAACTAACAGCCCGACGAAAAAACCGAATTGATAGTCCAGTAACAGCCAGTTCGGATAACGCACAGAGAATCATCACCAAGCCAAGACCCGAAGTGAAGGTACCAAGTGCAAAACATCAACAAAAGCGCAGACGCACGATCCGGAGGATTTTCTTAAGGATTGCTCTTCGATCAAACCTCAAGAAAAGGGGCGTAAATGTAGGAGCAAAATATACAAGGAACACGTGTCCAAAGATTAGAGAAAAGTATCATTAGTTAGATACAACATGGTATAGGAAATAATTCCACTTTTCTAGATCTTATCCTAACTAGTCACCCTAAGGGCACTATTGTAACTTGATATACATCCCTACCCTTTATAAGGGAAAGTGAGATATGTTTGAGGATCCTTCTTCTTCGGCGACAACCTAGAGCCTAAGAAGAACTCTATTCCTTTTAATGGAGTTTGTATGTAACACTTCCGATCATAGTGAAACCCGTGGATGTAGGCTTCATTAATGGCCGAACCACGTAAAAAACCCTTGTGCTCATGTTTACTTTGTGCACTTTGTTTCTCACTTGTTGGTAAATCTTCATCTTAGGTGTTAGGATTTATTGGGTGTGGTTGTTATATTTTTAGCAACTACACGTAGTAACTTAGAAAAAATACTAGCTCGAACTGATGCATGAATTATGTTACGGGAGATGCACTGATAATGGTAGCAAGAACTAGTAGAGGCACATATGAGATACGCCGACCTAAAGGTAATATTGCTTGCTACTCCTCTGAGATGCTATAGCAGTTGGCAAGTCACCTCCAGGATACAACTACTGATAGTACTCCTCTTCGTAGCATACAAAGAAAGCACTCTTAGAACTTGGCAGCAGAACGAAAACTTAAAACAAAGTTGATTGTAAAACTATTTACAGAAAATAGAGGAAGACCAGAAGAAGAGAGAAGATATGTTTTTCTGTTGTGTCTAATGAGTTGGAAAACCCTTCCTTATATAGTGTTTAGGACGTCATAAACAAGAAGGAAAAAACCATGCAAAGAACCCATGCGTATGACAGAAAAAACTGATAATGTTTTGTTAAAGACAGTGTAAGACAAAGTCAGACATTGAACAAGGTGTAGATTCTTTTGCTTTTGGCAGTCATAGAACATAGTGTTGCTTTTCCCTTTTAC
>JAJJWW010005584.1:0-19855 GCA_023531295.1 Papaver armeniacum | reverse complement strand
GGTTTCTCTCTCTTGACCTTAATCGTAATGAGTTATTCCTTAGACCCAACATCGATGTTTGTTGTGTCTCTTTTATAGGTAGAGAGAGGACCAAGTTCCCAGGATTTTAGTTTCAACTTTTGATCTCGACCGTCCATCAAGGAAGTGGATAATTAGGAAATAACTCCTTAATGAAACCTAATAAGTTTAGCAACATATCAATTAGCCCAAAGTTATCACATGGGCCCAATGAGATAATTCCATGTTATGGACATAATCTTACATTCTCCCACTGGTCCATGAGATAATTTGTGTACTGGTTAATTGTAGAAAACATAAATCGCGCATAATTGCTAAACCAAATTTAATGGTTATGATAACACCTTGATCAAGCAAACTGCTCATGCGAGTCATAGCGGTGGCACATTGTCCTGTTATGAATATGTTCCCTTCCATGTACCACAACATGAGTACCTTGCTCAACTAGGCCTTGCATTGGAGTATCATAATGGTCTAGTGATGTCTTTATGAAAGACAATTTCTGTTAACATTCATCCATTCCCATAAGTGTATACTAAATACGGATACAGAAATAAATTCAGAAATACATTATTAAGAGCTCAATAAGTGTTCAAAATAAGCACATAAATTAGTCAATTGATAATCAATTACTCCCAGACCTAAGACTTTAATCTTTTCTTAAGAGGTCTTAAAAAGGTAATTATTCATTAAGTGCATCTCAGAATGCAATTGTGCTTAAGCGATAAATGAACAACTATTGTTTACGATTTCTAATTCACGCATATATACTTAAGGTTTATGTGTTTTATTCCTTTTTGTATCATATCATGCTTTAATCTTTGCGAAGCTAAGGCAGTAAATTTGGCAATGTAGAGACAAACCTTAAGTCTCTAAGTATCGATCATAAATATTCAAACCCAATTGTGGGACAAGTATTTATGGATTCTTCCTTTATAGAATCCATACATCCACAAAAATTGAAGTCTGAAAACCCAATCAACTCTTGTTGGGTTTGCTAACTAATTATAAGACATAAGTTAAAATAGTATCTCAAAATTCTTGATAGCTTTCATAATTTGTTCTTTAGGCAATTAGTTAACATATTAACAACTTGTTATAAGTTTCATATCATAATTAAGACGTAATGAAGATTAAATTTATATCTTCTATCCAACATGAAATAAAATCATTAAATATGTTATTATCTCAAAATTCCTTGAATATTTGATCTTGTATATGCCTTATATGAGAGCTTTAGTAATCCATATGATATTACTATCACATGGTAAGCTTCATTGACATCCTTTATTTCAAAAATATAAAGACATGCATAAATTCAAGATCACTACTCGTAGGTAGTATGTCTTAACATACAAGACCAAGAGTATGAATTTCTCCACGATCTTGAGGTATATGCATAAACTGTAATAATTTCATCCAAAACTTGAAACATTTATAGTTTTGTTGAATTTCATATACCATTATGGGAAATTTCTTAAATTTCATACTTTGATTTTAAAATTCGTAGACTAAAATTTATCATTAATAAAGGCTATTTTCACATTTAATTAATGCAACTCTTAGGTCATACTGAGCTTACTAATAATACTATGATAATTTTGAATAAGTCTTTATTTGACATGAGAGAAAAACTTATTTATAATCAATGCGTCATTTGAGTAAAATCTTTGGAAATAAGTCTTGCTTTATACCGTTTAAAATTAAGTATTCTGAGTCCTATAGGTGGAAAGACCCACGTTCATACAATTGATTTGTGTCTTTCGAGCAATTAAAAATATCCGAGACTTGACTTTCAACCAATGATTTTTCTCACATAGCATCAATCCATTAATCAAAATTATTACACATAATATTTGTGAACCGGAAACCAGGTCTTTTCCATTCCATATCAAAATGTAATAAATTCTTGTAAGATAATCACTTTGAAACAACATGAATAACTTTCTTTCAATCTCTGTTGAGACCCTCTTAATCTTTGGTTCATGTTGTTATCAAAAAATTCTTTATTGGCAGTAGTTATATTATGGAGTATTGGGTCAGTAATTTGTGGTCTTTCATTATCTAACATTATGATAATGAGAAGATTCACAATATCTGTAGAAATCTTAAATAAAGGGATCATTATCATGATTTCTTGAACAAATATATCCACGTACTCCCACTGATTATGCCATCATTAACGAATTTATATTTTCAGTTTCAATAAGTCCCATACTATGGTTAGAAAATTAATGAATACCATTTGGATCATTTAGGAAAACAAATGAACCAGTAATAGTTTTCAAATCCAATTTTCATTCTTGGGAATGTAAGCCCTCACCTCCAACTGAACAACCATAACTTAAATGTGATTTAAACTAGGTTTCCAGCCTTTCTAGTCCAAAGTGTGTCTTTGAAATCGCTTTCTTTGGAAATCTATTTAAATTACACGATTCGAAAAGAACAAACATCCACAAATGTATAGCCATTATGCATGGCTCATCATGCTTCTAACCATTTTCATAAAAGTATGATTTAGCCTTTTGATATACACTATTATGCCAAGGATAAGTTGGCCTTGTGTATTCAGAACAATTCAAACTTTTGAAGATATTATGCAAAAGATTTAGGATATTATCTGTTTTGTCATACCTTTCACAATATTCACCACCTTTGTCGGACTTTATGATTTTCACTTTATCTATACTTGCCTCTCAATTTCAATAATGAATGTTTGATAAAACATCCATGGATTGAGATTCATAATGAAATCGATAGATTTACCTGATATGTGAAAAATCATCGGAGTGATAAATAATTATATCTTCAAAAAAGGACTGGACCATTAAAAGTCTGAATAATCATAATATACAATTAATAAGAACAAAAGCTGAAATTTATAATAGAAATAAATGACAATTAAACACAATAGTTACATACCTTCAATAAGATTCTCCATGGGTAAAACCTTATCAAGGAACAATGTGAGACATGAAAAACATTAGTACATATTTTACCTTCTCATACTTTACAACATTATGTTTGTTCAATACAACAACTAGAATCACACATAGGAAACTCACGTCTAAAATGTATTAACAAACTCAATAATTCTAAATATTTTCAACCTAATATAATGTGAGTTGCAGTCACTGTGGGTGGCTATTATTTCACATGTACACGAAACATTTAGATAACCTTAATGCTTGTTTAAATTTGTGAACCAAAACTACTTGTGAGCAGCATTGTTCTAATCGTTAAATCAAACTGAAAGGACTCAAAATATACAACACTTACAAGATAAGAGTTTAGCATCACTGTGGTGATAACTAAACAATCCAACAAATATGTACAATTACAAATATCACACTAGCTTTTCTTGTGACATTTCATGGTCCCAATCAATGATATGGACATACTTGATCTGATCATAAAATTAGTCGATTATAAACAATTATGAGTAGCCCTAAAACATTAATCACAAAAATTTATCCAAAAAATTTATCCAAAAAACATGTCACATAGAAAATATGAAAACATTAACCCCCTTAATTGAAGGAAAATAAAAAATAAAAAAATTCCAAACATATCGAACATTTCTTAACCCAAAATTGAGCATTAAGCAAGTCTATAAGTATGTTTCTATAATGATTTCATTGAAAAAAATTCTTTGATGCATTACTAGTCTAATTTGATGCAAGTTTGAAAAATCGTGATGAATAACACATACAATGTGGATTACAATGAAGGTGTTAGAATAGGCAATGAACATCATATATTTTCACAAATATGAAGGAATTTATCCAAAAATAAAACCTTAATTTCTATAGAAGATGCAATAAGTCTTTGGATAAAACAATATAATACAAAATATTCATAAAAATCTAAAAATCCATAATAGGCTACTCCTTTCGATAATGAGTTAATTAAAGTAAATTTTCTTTTATGCATTTTCTAAGAAATAATGAAAAATTAAGCGAAATTTGCTTAATCATGATATTTACCGTTATGTCTAGTAAATGCGGTCTAAATTGGCACTCGGGTTAGAAAAAGTGGAGAAATGATACTAGACACTCATTAAGACGAAAAAATGATTCGAGATCCATAAGGTGTAACCAAAATCATATCCTTATGTCTTCTTAAATACGTGAACTCGAATCACACATGAGCAATTGTTGTTCAAATATATTTAAGCAAAACAATATTATAAGCACTTTGGCTATGGCTAAAAATTATTTGAAATCACATGGTGATTGCCAAACAACTTAACAATAATGCCTTTAATATAATAATTCAACAATCGCTAAACCTTGCCTTTACGGTTTGGGAGTCATCGTGCTAATAACATTATGATTATTGCTAAGATAAAAATACTCGATATCCTTTGTGGTGATAGGTAAAGAGTGTCTACATAATAATCTTAAGCACAATAATCCTATAATTAAACAACCAAAATCAAAGAATGATGTAAATAAAAATTTGATCATCAATTCTCATTAAATCATTCGATAAAAAATCAGATAAGTTGCGTATTAATATTTTTTCAATAAGGCGGAAGCATATTATTGGTTTCACCTATGATAATGTGGTTTTATAATAACGTAGTCAAAATTAATTTAACTGCGCTAGAACAGGTGAAAACCAAATCGATATAAAAGCTTGGTCCGGTCAAAATCAACTGATTGGTCAACGGTCGACTTATGAGACTTAATTGGTCCTAGTCAATGGACCTGGAACATTACTAGGCTATCTGTAATAAAACCTTTAAAGCCCAATTACCTTAAAATTAATCAGTTATACATATGGTCCATTAAATAACCAAACATTTTGACCCTTAACTAATACTTGAACATTAATTAGTTCCTTTAAAATTTAGTATGCGTTCACATTAGCCACACAACAAGAGTATATGGGTTGAAAGACGAATGGTTGGACCAGGTGTTAAGGCCAACAAAAAAAAAACGGTGACAATGCGGTCAAGGTTTCTTAACAAAACAAAACGTTTCGGACCCTCATTAATAAAAGCTAACGTATTCGATCTTTATTATTGTGCATGAAATGGACATTTATGACCATTAATTTCCTTTTACAACACTCATGGCCCATTAAATTCTTTTTACAATTTGAACGGACAACTTAAACATATTCATGTTATTAATCACAGGCCCAATAAATCCACATTTTAACCTAAGTTGAGTCTTTTAGGTTGTTCTTCAAACTTACGGAAAGCAACAGAAAACTTAGAGTTTATACATCAAATAAACAGGGATGTTCTTTGTTGCCGACCACTAATATCGCTAATAGCAAATTTCGGTCACAAAAAAAAAATAATCGGCTTTCATGTGTATAGGTAATTGGTTTATAATCAATTAACGGACGATCATGAGTTCTAAACAATAGCTCTAGATGCCAACTATAAGATTTAGTTTTATAGATCGTTAATTAGGATCGTTGAACTTCATGATTATCACACAATAATATACGAATAGAGTTTATGGAAAATACCTTGTATCGCTAATCCATCATCCGTAGTTGATTAACCAGTGGTAGTCGTAATAGCTTATGGAGGTCTTGGTTTCTCTCTCTTGACCTTAATTGTAATGAGTTATTCCTTAGACCCAACATCGATGGTTGTTGTGTCTCTTTTATAGGTAGAGAGAGGACCAAGTTCCCGAGTTTTAGTTTCAACTTTTGATCTCGGCCCAGTCCATCAAGGAAGAGGATAATTAGGAAATAACTCCTTAATGAAACCTAATAAGTTTAGCAACATATCAATTAGGCCAAAGTTATCACATGGGCCCAATGAGATAATTCCATGTTATGGAAATAATCTTACAAGAAGAACACGAACATCATCAGCATCATGATTTGAGTTTCATCAGAATCATCAACACCAGATCAGAAAACCCATCACCAAATATCAGACCCTCATAATGATATTTACTCTCAAAACAATAGTCTAGCATCCATGACCAGTGGCAGCGTTTTTTAAGTTTTCTGGTTCTCTTTAACCAGATACCCTGTCGATTTTGGATTCAGTGCAAAATGCCAAATCTTGTTAAACTGTGGTCTAATTGCTACAGGATGATTTTAGGTTTTGGGTAAGTGAGAAAAGTGAAAATGAGGATTGATCGAGAAAAAGTAAAGGGAATACTAGGATTTTAGATGTATTTACAAACTTGGTGAGTTTACTAGTTGAGGTTTGAGAGCTGATTATCGAATCTTGAGATTTGTTTTAAATTAGAAAAATTACATGTAAAAAAGATTGGGTATGTTGTTTATTGCTTAATGCTTTTAACATTAGGATAATTATTAGTACTTGAAAATAAAGATTCTGGTTTACCAAACCCAACCACTGAGATTAATCAATATCCCTGTAACTAATAAAAGTGAAAGTCTCTCTAACTTTTAGCTTTTTGTATGTGGGGTAGCTTCCGGTACATGAGACAAAGTTGTTTGGCACTGCCTTGATGTTGTCAAGAAGAGGTTCCATATTATATGGCTTTCTAGGGACTCATTGTATGGAGCTGGGGTTGAGCACCATGCTTATAATGGCATCTCTGATGCTTTAAGATGCATCTTGTAACCGAGGGGTGAGCTGGCACAGCCTTTACAAGGGTGTCCTTCTGTAATCAAAGCTTCTCTAGCGCATGCAGTCACATTTGTAACTTATGAATACACATCAGTTTTTGTTAGAGTCCCATAACTAGGAATATAGTTTGATTCTTTTTTACACTACAGCATTTTCTTTGTAGCTTTTAATTATAACAAAAAAGGAAAAGAAAAAGGAAATGACCATATCCATACTTTCTGATTTTGATAATTTGTAACCTCATTTACATTGTATTTACCAATATATTTACATATTAAAAATTATTTTGAAGGCACTAACATCGCGCGTGCGGCTTTACTAGACAGGAGTCTGAATCTGTTCACACTCCTCTAACGAGTGTATATTTCACATATTCTTCTGATTGGTTGATTATTTAACGGATGACCCTATTATCCTCCATGTTTAGAATCACGACCCTCATTATATAACTCCCTAAATTAAATCAAGAGTAGAGATTAAAATGTGAAATATACACTCGTTAAAGAGTGTGCACGAATTCGCACTCACTAGACAGTAAGTAAGGCAACTTCCGGGAAGTTTCTCATGTGAGAAAACTCATAAAAGTAAAAATGGAGAGAGAGTAGTAAACAAGCCCATCAGAACCACAAATTTCCCTGCAAATGACAAATTCTCATCTCATCTATCATGTTATCAATTTCTTCTTCCCCAATTACTGTTTCTCATGATTCAACTAGTGGTTGTAGCTCTAATCATTTATTGTTTTTAACCAACAATTCATCATCTGTATCAAGAGAGGAAGAAGAAGAACACGAACATCATCAGCATCATGATTTGAGTTTCATCAGAATCATCAACACCAGATCAGAAAACCCATCACCAAATATAGACCCTTCAATAGCATAATGATATTTACTCTCAAAATAATAGTCTAGCATTCATGACCAGTGGCAGCGTTTTTTAAGTTTTCTGGTTCTCTTTGACCAGATACCCTCTCGATTTTGGATTCGAGTGCAAAATGCCAATCTGGTTAAACCTGTGGTCTAATTGCTACGGATGATTTCAGGTTTTGGGTAAGTTAGAAAAGTGAAAATGAGGGATTGATTAAGAAAAAGTAAAGGGAAAACTAGGATTTTAGATGTATTTACAAACTTGGTGAGTTTACTAGTTGAGGTTTGAGAGCTGATTATCGAATCTTGAGATTTGTTTTAAATTAGAAAAATTACAAGTAAAAAAGATTGGGTTTATTGCTTATTGCTTATTGTTTTTGACATTTGCATAATTATAAGTACTTGAAAACAAAGACTCTGGTTTACCAAAGTAATTTTCAGTCTAAGCCATGGTTGTTATCTCAAGTAATCCACTATAATGCAATATTGTAGTCATCAATCACTGGTTCTAGTGGATTACTTGAGATAACAACCATGGCTTAGACTGAAAATTCCGACAATCTGAAAGTATGTATCTATTATTGCATTATATTTTTCTGCAATGAGAAAATATATGATCAAAGTAATACTGCACCTTTGTTCCGTTATCAAAGTTTCTCTTACATTAAGTTAGATGATATCATGGCCTGCAATTAATACTGGTAAGGGTATTTTGTGTCCCACTTGTTCCCAAGTGCTTATTCATTGGCAAGTGGCAACCATATATGATTTCAGACTTTGGCAAGTCGCCAATAGCAAGGTAGGATCATGGACTGGTAAAAAAATAGCCAGACTGCCTGGCCAGTACAATGAATAAGGCACGGCGTTCATCCATCTAGTCTGCCTAGCTAGTTTGATTAGTTGTAAGTTGTAACACAAATGAGAGGTTTGTGAAGTTGTAGGTTGTAGCCTTGTGGGGCAGTAATATGGCAGAAAGTGACATAAACTGAGACACTAAGGCGACTTCCAGGAAGTTTCCTATGTCAAAAAAGTGAACAGGGAGAAAGAGTATTAAAGAAGCCTAGCAGAACCAAAAAAATTTCTTGTTCTCAACAACTATGATTACCAATTCTGCAGCAAATGCCAAATTATCATCTCATCACATCTATCAATAATGTTCCATTGTGTATGGTTATCAACTTCTTCTTCTCCAACTATTGTTTCCTTTGTTTCAACAGCAAGTAGTAATAGTTCTAATGATTTATTCATTTTAACCAACAAATTATCATCATTTGTATTAACAGAGAAAGAAGAAGAACATCAGTATCATGATTTGAGTTCTCATCAGAATCAAAAACACAAAATCAAAAAAATCCATCATCAAATATTTGACCCTTCAATAGCATAATGATGTTTCCTCTCAAAACAATAGTCTATTGTCAACAAAGCTGAGGAGCATAATCTCAGTGACCATGTTAATTGGTGTTGATAATACTGAAGTTTAAGCCTAATTTCAGGTCTTGAGGAAGTGAAAAAAAAAAAAAGTGAAAAATCAAGAAAAAGAAAAGGGAATCTTAGGATTTTAGATTTATTTACAAACTTGGTGAGTTTATTTATTGAGGTTTGAGAGTTGATTATTAAATCTTGAGATTTGTTTCAAAATGGAAACATTACATGTAAGAAATGTGAATCGGGTATTTTGTTTTTTTGATTAATTGTTTTTAACATTTGCTTGAAAGTAAGACTCTGAGAAATAGGTTTATCAATAGTTTTATTGATAACAACCACGGCTTAATTGTTACAGGCAATCTGAAAGTCTGGACTGCAATTTGATGACTACTAATAAAAAAAAAAAAATTGTTGTTAATTTCAATTGCGGGGTAAGAGTTCTTTTCTTCAACTAAATACTTCACAGGGTCCTCCACTTTTCTCCAAAAGGATGAAGCCAAGACAGACTAGAATGCCGAAGAATCAGATTGGTTACCCGCAGGACTTTGATAGTAGGGTAGTAGGGGTATGTTTGGCAGAAGGTGAAAATGAGACGGTAGGTAACTTGACCATGTTAATTGGTATTAAAGAGGCCAAAAAATTTCTGCTCAAACAACTATTTTGCAGCAAAGGAAAATTTCTCATCTCATCTAGTATTATCAATCAATGTTTCATCGTGTGTGGTTTTCATTTTCTTCTTCTTCAGCTACTGTTTCTCATCATTCAACAACTAGTAGTAGTAATAGTTCTACTCATATACAAATCAACAGAGGATGAAGAAGAACATCATCATCATCATGATTTGGGTTCTCATCAGAATCATCAACGACAAATCAAAAAAACCCATTATCAAGATTCAAATGTCTTACCCATCAATAGCAAAATGATATTTCCTCTCAAAACAATGGTCTTAAGATTGGGAATGCGAGGAGAGCTTTTTCAGTTTTATGGTTCCCTTGATAAGGCCCTCCTCTACTGGGGTTTGATAACGCCCTCTACTGGGGTGTGAATCTTCTTTTGTAACAGCTCTGTCGCCGGTTGAACCCTTGTTTTAACAGGAACAGTAGATTTTGAAGTGTTGCAAAATTTCAGATTCTGTTAAACGAATTTTGAAAAGTTAAAACTTAATTAGTTTACTTGTTGAGGTTTGAGAATTGAGAGTTGATTTCTTTTTTATCTTGAGATTTTGTTTTAGAAAAATTACATGTAAAAAAAGTTAACTTGAGGTATTCATAGAATTTTTGGAAACAGCAAACATCATCTCAAGAGTGCTTAGAAAGCACAAAACAATACAAGAAGTATAAAAGTTGCAAAGACTTGATCGATTGGAAGATTTAAACCTGCGCCATGATGTACATGGTAATTCATCGCCGGGCTGATTAAAGTTGACTAGCTAGTCAATACAAGACTATACGGTGGCTCTTCTCAGTAACAATACATTAAGTTTCTTCTGACAGGCATCACCTAAAATCCCAGAAATGATCAAGATACACTGTTATTAGAGAACTGATGATATCCATTGAAGGAAACATTATTAAAAATGTCGATTATCAATTGTCATTGGATTAGATGGTCACCAATTGTATACCATTCCCGATGATACATAATTTGCCGCATTTGATTGGAGGCCATACTTTTTAATTGGGGGCCAAGCACTAGAGGACAAAAAAGGTCACCCAATCCTAATTTGGGTCACCCCTATAAAAATTCTTTCTAAATGCCTAAAATAGCCTTGAGTGATTAGTATTAAGAGTTAATGAAGTAGATTAGTGAGTTAATTTAGTTTAGTTTAAAATCAGGTTTTGGATTAAATTTTTGGGAAATTTAAGTTTTGGGTATTTTTGTTTTGAGAAGAAGAAGAGGGGTTTTGGGAGGAAAAACTAGGGTTGTTTAGGAATGAGTGATTCAAGTGGAGGGAATGAGGTAGTTGAAGGTTCAAACAATAACCATGAATGTATTGATGGTGAGATTATCTCTAATAATCCTATGGATTGGATGTTTGATGAAGAGATGTTAATGGAGGAAGCCATGAATAATGGTGGAAATGAAGATCCTACTCCTCAAAATGAAGGAACCGATACTCCAAATGAAGAACCCGCATCTCAAAACAATCAGGTAAACCTCATATACTCTTGATATTGTCTGAATGGTGCTCCAAGGGGTCGATTCATGGTCACTGTTTAAGTCGTCAGTGTGAAGGTCGTTATTGTCGGGGTTTGGATTCATTAACGACTCTTCAAAGTCGTCAGTGAATTGGAATTACCGATGACGACTCAAACCTGCAACTTTTCCATGTTATGAAAAATCGTTAGGGGCGTGTGATAAACACTGACGACTCTTTATGATAGGTCAAAAAGGGTCGTTAATTTTGTTTGTTTAGAGACAAACGACTCTAAAACCCGTAACTCTCGATAAATAAAACACTTAGAGTCGTCATATATGTATTCGTATAAGATGACGACCCTATCCGCCATTTCAACTTTTATGTAGAGTCTTTCGGTGTTTTATTTAATATACTAACGACCCTTCTTTGGATTATCATAACTTTTGATTTCATAGAATCATTTCATTGAATCGTAAAAGGCATACATCTTTCATAGCGATACATTGAAGGAAATGAAATACAATAGATAATAACGATTGCACTTGAATACACTTAATCATAAATGGCATAATTATACATGGTGCCTTCCAAGATAAAGTAGCAATCTTCGAACTCAAACTTTTTCCCACGAAGCTCCTCGTAATAGCCATACGCCTTCCTCAACTGAAAACGCAAACATACTCGGTTAGTAGTGTTGAAAGCTTTGGATAAGTTTTACCTCTTGTTTAAATACTTACTCTTATAGCACCCAACATATTGGGCATGGCTTCCCTTACGGCCTTGATTTCTCTTTTGAAAACTTCACACTCGAAGAATATCTCCTCGAACCGTTCCTTGACGAGTTTCAAAGACCTTGAGTTGCAATTTCCATCTAACGCCACAAAACGATGAAAACACGGTTCCACCAAGCATCCGATGTTTGATCAATGTCTTTTCCTAGATCTTCAAAGTGGTTTGTGACGGTTTTCCAAGATCTCACAATAGCGCAATTCTCTTCCAAGTGTAAGTACTAGTCATGGTGTTTCCTCTTCTTTTTCCTCTTGGATGATAAATGAATGAGAATGAATGTGAAGGTTGAGAATTATGGTTTGGGTGAAGAATGGGTGAGATATGGGTCTCTATTTATAGAGATTAAGGACCCAACAGATCATTTTTTTTGAATTTTTAACCGTTGCCCGACTCAACCACATTTGGTGAATTCAAAATTCACATTAACTACGCTGAGGATCGTCATTATATATATTAACTAAGTGACGACTCTTGATGTTAAAAAGTGTCGTTCATGTGTAATGTTTCTTGAATGACGACTCTATCGTCAAATAGTCTGTGTCAAGTGACCTTTAGAGTCGTTAATATGTTCTTCTCCATAAATGACGACTCATGCCAAGAATTTCAAACAATCTTTAGAGTCGTCACTTTTGCTTTAACGAATCATGACGACCCTTTTGAACTATAGTTATTGCACCGATATTTGAAGTCATGTGTTTTATTGAATCCAGAAAAAACATACATGTAGTTGAAATAA
Source organism: Papaver armeniacum (assembly GCA_023531295.1). Taxonomy (NCBI): domain Eukaryota; kingdom Viridiplantae; phylum Streptophyta; class Magnoliopsida; order Ranunculales; family Papaveraceae; genus Papaver; species Papaver armeniacum. The sequence goes on along the minus strand of JAJJWW010005584.1, from coordinate 7,298 downwards.
AATAGAAGGAAAACACATAAAATTGTTCAATACATTGCGATAGAAAATCTATACGAGTTTAATTATATTGGGCGGGAATTGCCATTCAACTTCCTCCAAGAGAGTGTAGCAGTCCTCGTGCAAAAACTCATGGCCGTACTTTAATTCGTCAGATGGCTCCGGCCCAAAGTATCTTGGAAAAACAATTTTTAAAATAAGTTAGCGATGTTGAATAATGATAACCAAATAAAAAAATTTTGATGAAAGGCCTATAGATTCACAAACTTACTCTACTCATTCGAGGTTCATTCGGCATAGCGTCCTTACGAGCTTTCAATTCGTTTCTTAGCAGTACGCATTCATTGTATAAATATGCGTACCTTTCCCTTATTTGTGGGAGCGTCCTCCTATAACGATTTCCGCTTAGTACTTTGAATACCTTAAACACTTGTTTCCACCAAGCATTGGTGTTTTGATCATGCCCAAGGTAAGGCCCTCCGGTTGGGTCTTCGTTACTGGCCACCCAATCGTTACTGGCCACCCATTGCGCTTCCTCAACGGGTGCTTTGTGAGAGTGGTGTGTGCTCTGACAATATCAACATCTTCTAGATTATTGAACGGAGTTGGAGCCATTTTTAGTGTTTGAAAGTGATGGGTGACTTATTTAGGAAGATTGAAAGTGATGGGTGAATAAGTTTGGAAGAGATGGGTCTCTATTTATAGCAAAAATGTACCCAACGGCTAGTTTTTTTTTTTAATAAAAACGGTTACTTCAATAATTTGCTCCTACTAGTCAAAGTTACCGTTGATTTTCAAATTCTCCACTTAGTTCGTCTAGAGTGGTCAGCTATATATATAAACAGATATTTGACCCAAGGTGAAAACGGGCGGATGGTTTATATTTGGGAATGTAGAGTCGTCTGTGTATAAAGAGGGTCGTCATTTGTCGAGGAATGGGTCGTTGTTACGCAAAAATAATGTTGGCATCATTAGTGTCGTCAACACCTTAAATAAAGATGATGATCTGTTGGGGTCGTCATTTTAACATCTCGAAATTAACATTTCTAATGATATGTTTTTCTTTTCTATGTAGTTGGTTGTACGGGCGAGCTCTCAACCTTGAACCAGTCTCCATTATCGGTCCCAGGATACCTCCCAACACTATATGACCGATTTGGTACGTTTTTAATGTTTGAAGGGATGTATATCTTTATGTGGATTGTTTAATTAGTGTTGCATCATGAACGTGACATTGGTTTTAATGTAGACGTGGGAGACAAAGGCTGATGTTGGCTACTTTGCCCCAGTTTCGGCTTTTCTTAGGAGGCTCATGAACGTGACATTGGTTTCCCGCTTTTTTATTAGGAGGAGGACCACAGTTTATTTTCAGGGAACCACCATCTTCTCCGGTACCTTGTTCATCATGATGTTGGCTCGTTGCCCTGTTCACCACGTTGTTGTGCTCGGCTACGTGTTTTCAAGTCCTCTTACCTTCCTTGGCCAGCTCAAGAAACATCTTCTTTGCATTGGTATTTTCAATGTGCGTGCAATAATCGGTGTACGGACGTTGCTTAGGATCAATTACTTCCCCTTTGTCGGTAGAGCAACAAAAAGCCTTGACAAAAAGCTTCATTCGTTCCCTCTATATATACACATTAAAAAACAATTCTAATGAACTGACGTATATTTGTATGTAAATGAATAACACAATTACACAAATAAATACTCACCACTAGTTTAAGAATGGTAGTATCATCTCTAAATCGACTTGAGAAGAAGATGTGGATGCTCTGTTGGTCCTCCTACCCGTAGCTTTGATCGATCAGTATTACCCTACCATGGGAGAAGCCTTCGTACCATTGATATTAATCCGTTGTTGCCTCGTAACCTTCATCCACATGCACCCAAAATGTGATGTCTACGAGGCTAGAATGTCTATTATTCCAATGCTTGACATCGATTGCGGGTTCATAAACCACTTTTATGTCATCCTTGTCGGACTCACATTTGTTCAAATTGTGCTTGAACGGAGGTACATCGTCTTCATCGGGTGAATCTTGAACAAACCCAAGTTGACGCATGATTCTCAGGATTGTACATTGAAAAACCGTTAGGGTGAAACAAAGGTCCATGGTAGTACACGACATCTTCCATTGCGCCAGCTCTAGCATCCTTGTAAGGAGTAAAGATGACCTCTTCCGCCGTGATGTTGTCAAGTTTTTACGCATTTCTATCAACGCATCAGTTTGTTCCTATCCTCGGCGGAGTACAACCAACGGGTTCTGTTGGACTACGGCTCCATTTTGAGTTGATTTTCACATCTTCATTGTCCTTGAACAAGACGGGAAATGATCATAAATCCACACCTATAACAACCAAAGTTCAAATTTTTAAACAATCAAATAAACATAAAAATATATCGAAGGAAAAAAAACATACTAAAAGAAGACAACTTTCATCAATCAAATACACGGATTAGAGCAAAATTCCCATTAATTTGAGAAGTTCGTTCGCGAGATCCACAGGAAAGGCGACCATTCGGATGTGCAACTATGGCAGTCCCAAGAGTACTTGTTCACATCTTCTAAGGGGTCCAAAAGTCAAGAAGGTTGGCGCTCACGTTTATTACCTTTTTTCGGGAAATACAACCGATGCAAGGACGTACAACAAATAAGCGTATTTCATTAGCATAACGACATTCCATATCAGAGAGACCTCCTTTTTTTTCCTTCTCTGCGGTACCAGCAAACATCTGCCTAATGTCAACAAGTTTGAACTCTTTCTTCGGGTACTTAGCTCCCATGCATGAAAAGCCCATCAGTCTTCTCTTTATCCCGACCAAACAAGTTCTTGGTCCATGTATAAATTTCATCCCAACTAGGCCTTCTCTTGAAATTCTCATTGGTTGATTTACCTTCGACTGCACCCCCTAATATCCGCTACGCATCATCGAGTCAATGCCATCTCGCCAAAAGGAAGTTGGAATGTGTCGACTTCAAACAATACCTTTCACAGAAACTAGATCTGCGACCTTGTCATACGCAATCACGAGTTCAAAACGGCATTGTACAAACCTAGTTTTCAACATATTCTTTAACTCTTGCACATTCACCTTCTAGCGGTCACAACTCCATTTTCTTAAAAGAAGATTGGTGCCTGAAGAGACGTGCTACATTCTTATGATCCTGCAAAAAATAAACAAATAAGTATTAAAAAACATATTAGAAAAGTAATATCAACCAACTAATCAAATAGCAAGCAAAGTTGGGATTCTTCACGATTGTCTCATAGATGGTATGAGCCCACGATCCAAAGATATCCAAATAGAACTTTGCCCCATCTCTAGGTTCTCCTCTTGGTTTACCACTTGAAGAGGCTCCAACATCAAATGATTAGCGGGAATGTGTCTGTATTTGGGTGCAATCTCAGTTCCATCCTTCTTAACCCTCTTCCGAAGCTTCGTCTTTGCATCCTGTTCTTGACTTCATCTTGTTTACCATCATCCTCTTCATCATCCTTACCACCAACATCATCCCCTTCATCCTCTTCCTCCTCATGACCACCATTATTACCTCCATCCCCTTCGCTCATCATCATCACCATTACCATCATCGGAATCATCACCACTAACATTATCTTCATCATCATTGTCACTCTCTACTTCCTCTTCACCTCGTACGGGAGGATCTTCTCGTATATCCTCTTCTTGGATTTCTTCTTTTCACACACTCTCTGGCGGAAATAATGGAGAGTCGATTTTGATGAATCCGACAACTCATTACCTTTGTCTCTCGGTTCGGTGATAGAAAATGAGACCTCCTCACTCGGCTTCTTACCGCGTAATGGACCGGCAAGTAAGTATTTATCATGACGTCGAGCTTTGGAAGGGTGGAGTTATCGTCATTGGAACCTTTCCTTTGGTTCTGCATTTGGTTAAAACAAAAAAAAAAAAAAAACCCAATAAGAGTCGGCAATCGAATAATCTAAACACAACAGACCCTTGTATAACTTGTGGACGACTCAAAGTTATATGATGACGACACGACAAAAATAAAGGGTCGTCAAAAAGACAGTAACGATCCTACAATTTGGGTTGACGACTCTAGGGCATATACTTAAGTGACGACTCAAGGGGAAATGAGAGATGACGACACTATCAATTTTTGGAACAGGGCTTTATTCGAGTTCCATCTAAGAGTCGTTATGAAATAAATAAGGGCCGGCAAACAAGAGTCGTCTCACGACATAAAAGAGTAACGACTCTATTCTAGGGAAAAATTGTCGCATGATAGCGAATAAGGGTGCGTCATCTTCAACCTAATAGACTAACGATTTTTCACAAAATAAAAATGCAAATGAAAAGTCGTTAGGGGTATCCACTACGATGCTAACGACCATTTAAGCAAACCGCTTAAATTTCGATTACCGGACTCGATTTCACAATCAAAAAGAACAAAAAAACGCATAGAAGGTGGGTTTAACTTCACATACCTTCTAATTGGACCAATATCTTCTTTGGGTTTCGATTTTTTGGGTTTTGGGGTTCTTCCCACGATTACCATTCCTTTGCGGCGTCGAGGAGATTGGGGGTTTGACGTTCTTTGCGAGCGGTCTGTTTTGTACGAGCCATGTTTGAAGAAGAAGGTAATCGTCGATTATCTTCTAACATCGACGATGAATCGTCGAAGAAAAAAAATCGTTTGGGGTCGCTAATGGTGGTTGTGGAGAGGAAGAGGAGAGGAAGAGGAGAAGAAGAAGAGAAGAAGAAAAAAAGAAACCGATTTTTTTTTTTGGTTTAGTTTAGGGTATATGAATTGGGGGCCTAATTATGATTTCAAATTAGTGTTAACTGATTTTAAGATTTGTGTTTAGTAAAGGGTAAAACAGTCTTTTCAATATCGGATTAATACGCCCCTCAAAAATTTGGGGTGGAAATAAAATATCATGGCCCCCAATTAAAATGTCTGGCCCCCAATCAATCCAGGATAATTTGAAGTGTTGATTAGTTTATATAAATATACCTTGGAAAGGGATGGTTCCTCAATGTTAGAAATCGTGGTAATGGGTCTATCCGCTAACACTTCGACAATCTTTAGCAATTATAGCAGGCACACGCTGTCTTACGGTTTCAGAGTGCCCAAGGCAAACTTAAATATTGAGGCATTTTTATGTAATATTATCATCAAGAACAGAGGTAAATTTTAGTTTGGGAGATAAGTTTATGATTTCGCTTGCCATAAAATACCACCCAAACTTTCAATTGGGCATAAAATACCACCAGAACGACAACTAACAGATATTTAGTGATGCTTATATCTGTTACAATGTAACAATTAAAATTGTCACAAGTGTTTGCTATCATTTAGTAACACTTATGATTGTTAGCAATTTATATATAAACAAACTTTTTTTGGCCCCCTACAATTTGGGCCCCTACACTTATGCTTATAGCTGTATCAGTAAATATTGCAGTTTTTTGGTTAAATAGGCCCTCAATTTGAATTCTCGGGTCTAAAGACAAGTAAAGTTTGACTACTGTTCTAATATCCTAAAACCTAAAAGATACTGTTTAAATATCCTAAATTGGTTATTTGACCCAAAACTTTATCTATAGCTGACTAAAGTACCCCTATCGTTTATTTATTTTCGTCCATCGGCTAGAAAATTTTCCTTTCTCTACTGTCGTCTCTGTATCTCGCACACCACCAAACAATTATCCATCGTACTCCACCGTTTCATGTTTCTACAATTTTCCTTCTTTCATTGTCATTATTCCAAAGAAAATTAGAAGAAGAAAGAAGATAAAGTGATTACAAATCAATCCAACAATTGAACAGATCAAGGTGGAAAGAGGCGTATTATGATTGGTGAAGGTGGTTTTGGTTCCGTTTACACAGGTGTGGTTAAGATGAAAAACACAAATCATAATGGTGATCTTTGGCGAGTGTTTAGATGATAAGAAATTGGATGTTACTGTTAAACCGCACAATTGGAACCGAGTGTAAAAGGTATTTGATTTAATTCCCCTTTCATCGATTTCATATGTTTTAATGATTTTTTTTTTCTTAATTCTTGATTTCATCGTGACGGCATTATATACTTTGGAGGCTCTTTTGGGAACAGACGGGTTTTGTAGCTTCCAGTGGTAGTACTGGATATAAAAAGAACTCCACTATCAAAGCTTTTCTTTTTGTCATTTACCATGGCATAAAGAGTGGATTACAGAAGTGAATTTCTTGGGAGTGGTTAAACATCCTAACCATCTCTAATTAGTGGGATGTTTTGGTTAGGCTTATATAGTATCTAAATTAATGCTTTGAACTATACAAAGACATGGAGGAAAATTCGGTTACCACTATGTATAGCTAATGATTTTGGTAGTGTGAAATGTATTAGGATAAACCTAGATTTATCTAAGAAATACAAAATGCACCTGAGTGCATAATGCATATTCTAACAAAAAAATATATTTTGGCCAGGTTGTACCCGAATGCATAATGTATTTTTTTTTTTTTTTTTTTGTTTTGATTAAAGTTTTAATGGTGAATGTGATGATAACGATATTTGACATATTGCTCGAGATTATGAAATAGTAATTTTGGTTTTGTATGGTATGTTGCAAGTAATTTCGAGGATAAGCCTATATTTATCCACGAAATACACAAGATGCACCTGTGTGCATAATGCATATTTTTAGAAGAAATAGGTTTTTTTCCAGGTGCACCTAAGTGCATAATGCATATTTTTTTGATTCTTATAGGAAAACTGTTATGGCCAGGTTGCACCTGGGTGCGTAATGCATATTTTTATATGAAATAAATTTTGGCCAAGTTGCACCTGGGTGCATAATGCATATTTTTATAGGAAATAAATTTTGGCCAGGTTGCACCTTAGTGCATAATGTATCCGCGGCCTGGGCTAAATTTTTTTGTTTTTTTTTTGTTTTTGAATTTCATATCAACAATGGATCTTGTTTCGTAGAGAATTTCGACCCCTTTCCAGAAATATAAATTTTATTAAAATCCGACTTATATTCGGAAGTTAAGATCATTCTCACAATTAATTTTAAATTGAAGATAAAAAATAAATATGAGAGAGAAAGGGATATCATGAAGGATAAAATTTAAAATAAAGGGTATATATGATCAAATTTTCTTATGTCTTTTTCACTCATACCTATATTTTACAAGTCCACTACTCCCAAGCTTTATTGGTTTTGGTCATATGACCCATTTTCCGGTAAATATTGACGGGCAACTAGAGTGAGTAGGGTACTATGCGCACCCTGTGCCATCGAGCTAGAGTAGTAGTAGCAAAAA